>BMAO01002452.1:0-18340 GCA_019973975.1 Trichonephila clavata
ATATATATATATATAATCAAAATTTCTCTACAAGATAGAAATAAATAAACATGATTAAAACTGAAAATAATTGAAATTGCACGACAACCAGACAACAGAATTTAAAAGGAAATATGAAATATTAAAATTATAGAGTTAAATATAAAATATATAAAAGAATTCATGCTACAGTATTATCAACATTGCTGACTTAGGTCAGCTTATATATAATATATATATATATATATATATATTATATAAAAATGGGGGTGAACATGTTTTGTGGCTAGCCAATCTTCCCCTTTTCTGTTAATAATACTGAGCAAAAACCTATTGTAAATAATGGATAGGAAATCTAAATCCATTAATGAGATGAAGGTAACTTACCTAAAACTGCATACAGAAACGCAGAGCCCACGCTAAATCTGAGTACAATAAACAAGTCATTGCCAGATTCTGGACCCACATACATATTCAAAGCAAATCAATGGCTAAAAAGTAGCACTTAGAAGAAGTATGAAAATAATAGAAATATTAAATTAAGAATTGTGAACATACTACAAATAACTTAGGGACACTAAGATTATATGATTTAAAAAATTTAAAAATAGTAATTTTATCTAAAATTATAGAAAAGGTATAACTGTCTAGGAAGAATGATAAATTTAAAATAATAACCTGTTTATAAACTATAGAGATTTAATCATTACTATTTAGAATTTCATTATTCAAATATCTATTAATAAAATAATTGTGTATTTTTGAATTAAACACTATTTAGTAAAATGTATATACACTGGTGTGCAAAAATTAAGGACGAGACGTTTTTTTCGATATAACTTTGTACAAAAGCATTCCAAATCAAAACATTTAATACCGTAAGATCCCCAATACGTAAGGACATGAGTAATGTAAGCAACACTTAATAAAAGAGAAATCAGAGGGATAAAAAGAAGCTTTATTGAAAAAGTAGCATGGAGCGCAATGCGACTGAAGGCCAAAGCATCCCTGTGATGGGTGTCCAGCAAGAAATATCCGGTCTTTAGTAGGGGATATGATCTCCCCTGACTGCTAGGCAGGTTTCACAGCGTCTGCCCATGATGAGAATGAGGGTGTCAATGAGTTGTTGAGGCATTGCTGCCCATTCGTCTTGCAGCGCCAATCGAAGCTCCGGAATCGTTACTGGTGGTAAGGTATGAGCTGCCAAGCGTCTGCCTAGAAAATCCCATACATGCTCGATGGGATTGAGATCCGGAGATCGTGCCGGCCAATCCATACGTTCAATATCCTCACTCTCTAAGAGCTGTTCGGCAGCTACTGTGCGATGACATGGTGCATTGTCGTCCATGAAAAGGAACTGCGGACCCATAGCGCCTCTAAAAAGACGCACATATGGAAGAAGAATCTCGTTACAATAACGGGTCAAGTTGAGTGAACCTGCGTCGAAGATGTGAAGGTCTGTACGACTACCAAGCATGATGCCTCCCCAAACGAGAACACCGCCACCTCCATACCTGTCCCTTTCAATGATTTTCGAGGGATGATTGCGGCTTCCCCGCTCTCTCCAGATGAGTATGCGATGAGAATCGCTACTCAGACCGAATCTGCTCTCATCTGTAAAGAATACTCGTCCCCATTCATTGTCTCTCCAATTCCGGTATTCCCGGCACCACAGAGAACGCCTTCTCCGATGGGCAGGCGTTAGAGGTACACACCGTACAGGGCGTCGTGCAAACAGACCACCACCGTGCAGTCTTCTGGCCACGTTCAAACGCGATATCGGTCGTCCAGTCGCCTCTGTCGTGTGTCTAGCGATTTCTCCCGCTGTCTGCCGCCTGTTTCTTCTGGCCTGTAAAGCAATATACCAGTCATCTGCGGGCGTGGTTCCTCGTGGACGACCACTACTGAACCCCCGGATAGCGGTTCCTGAAGTTTGAAATTGTCTCCAAAGTCGTGAAACGATGCTGTGAGCAATTCCGAACTCTGCAGCCACACTTGTCACACTGCGACCTTCCTCCAACTTCCCAATGATTCGACCTCGGGTAAAAGCATCCAGATGTCGTCTAACAGATTTATTATTCGCCATTTCTCGCTGAGGCAGCAGCTCGGTGTGATTTTAACTGCTATACGGTGTGCAATCTCTTTGCCAGAAATACTAATCTTACACCGACAACATGCTTTACTACTCAGACACTCCCCCATTACGTCTACCTGCATATCTGCGCATGTGCTACCGTACATCACCTCACTTAATCTCCTGATTGGTCTTTCTGTCCGCTCTGCCTCTTCGTTCAGCTGATATGCTAATTTTTCGACTTCGTCCTTAATTTTTGCACACCAGTGTATATATAGGATAGGAGTTTGCTATAGCACTACTGTGTGTAATACTTTTTACTATCTTGACTAGTTATATTTGGTTTATGACTATTTTTTGTATTTTTATGAATTATATATATATATATATATATACAACATATATATATATATATATGTGTGTGTGTGTGTGTGAGTGTGTATTGTTATAATTTTAATTAATTCTGACCACAAAGAGTAGTAGAGGAAAGCACAACTGTTACACGACAATGCACAGTAGAAAACATAACATAACATTCCGAATTACCGTATGCAATATGAGAACAATTATATTAAATTTTGGAAATGCCATATAGTTGACATGTTGATGCTCTAAACCTCTGTGCCACGCTACACAATCCAATTCTAGTCACTGTTTGCATAATGTATGAGTTAATAATGTGCCTGAAACTGGGATTCATCGGATGGAAATAATATGCACAATATGGAATGTAGAAGTTATATCAAATTGTAATTGTATATTTCATAATAGAACTCATATGTATTAAAATTTCCTTCAGTCATTAGTTAATTTAAAAAAAAATTGCAAATGCCAACGTAATTGTTAACTCTATTTCATTTAAAGTATTTTACTGTTTTTATTTTTAATACATTTTTTTTTTTACTTAAGTGATGAATTTTTCTTTTTAAACTTATCATATTACAGAAATCTATTTATTTTACTGAATACTTAATTTTTTTAAATTCCATTTTGTTTATGCTCGGAAGAAAGTAAACATCGGAATTTTACAAGAAAAAAAATTAATGTAATCTCAATGAAGTTATTTTGTTTTAACTAAAATATTTATTTCGCAATAAATTGGGACTTGGAAAGCAAAAGAAAATTGAAAGTCCAGCCAATTAATAGTTAAACTTACAGCAAAGAGAAACACTGCCCGTTCAGGATGGATTGAAAATATTGTATTTTTACTTTATTATCTTTGTCGGATATCAAAAATCACAAGGGAATTGCAATGATATTTTATATACCTGTGCGTTTCTCAGAACCATTCCTTTTCTCTGAAAAAATAATGTTAAATTCATCCTTATTATTTAATTAGAAACAAAACTAGTATTATCCTACTGCCTCATACATTTTTTATTTAATAAATCTATACTTACAAAACTTCCTAAAAGAAGTATCATAAACCATTTTGCAATTCTTGGAATGATGTCAACTGACAAAATTGTAATAGACGTCGTTTTTAGGTTATAATTTAATAAAATTCCATGGACAATTGATGTTTGAAAATTAAGTTAGTAAGATTTCTACGAAAGAACATATGAATAAAAGAACACCCATTCATCCACTAAAAGTCAGCACAATTACACCACATAAAAATGGCACACAAATACATAGTTCGTCTTTAATGTTGTAAGAATAACTTATTAAACTACGGGAAACTATTCTTATCAACAACTTATTCAAAATATAAATTCAAAAATTATAGCCTGATTATGCCTGTCCATACCTATTAAACCTGGAACATAAACATTATAGTTATATTTAATAAAATAACGAATATATAAAAACCTCTCTATATCGGTTTTGCATTAATTTACTGGAGATAAAAAAATAGAATTTTAAAATAAACAGTTTTTATCACAGTATTACAATTTTAAATTTTTTCAAAATTTTGAAGAAATACTTTACATTTGGTAAGTAAAAAAATAATGTACATTTTTATGTGTTCACTTGTAATGTATAGTATTTGGGTTCTTCTACAAATCCTTTTGAGGAAACTATTCTTTGAGGATACACATAATCCTTTTTCAAAAAATATTTTAGACAGTAACAGTAAAAATAATTTATGTTTTATACTCATATTTTATTATTAATTTGATTTTGAAAGTAAAAAGTCAGTTTGACCGAACATCGTTTCACAATTTTAAAAAATTAAGACTTTTTGAAGTTTATTCAAGCTTTTATAAAATACTCACTTTTTTAAATTGTTTAGTCATTTTAAGTTATTTATGTTTCTTAGATTATCGCAAGCAAAATTTAGTATGGATTTGAAAATATATTGCTTTGTTAATTTTTAATAATACTTTTTCTAGAAAAACATGGAAAAAAACACAAATTTTTTTAAATAGTTTGAGAAAAAAAACGCTTTTAAAGTTTGTAAAGGAATAAAACAAAAACTTATAATGTCCGCAAAGCTCTAATTTTTTAATATGTTCTTTTACAACGTATGTTCCACATTAAAACACTATTTTTATCAAATATGACTGAAAATATTTTTTTAATTCAAAATATATATCTGCATAATATTGATAGATATTCGTTACGACGTCAGTTTATTTAGCCTAATCTTAACCTAGTATTTTCAGAAAAAGCTTGAAGTACAAAACATGCATATAAAAATAATAATGACTCGAACTTAAGTTAAAAGTAGACAGGTCAGTTCATAAAATTTAATAGTTTTTCAATTTTAAATAGGGCATTTAAGGAAGTTTTAGCCATTGTTGCACTGCTTCAAAATACTAAAATATAAAATGACTATAAGTTTATTATAATGTAGTGTGGTATTTCATTGAAATTTTAAATAGGGCAGTTAAGGAAGTTTTAGCCATTGTTGCCCTACTTCAAAATACTAAAATATAAAATAACTATAAGTTTACTATAATGTAGTGTGGTATATATCATGGAAATATTCATCTTTATCTGCATTTTTTTGAATTCAGAATACTTGTATTCTAAAGTTTAATTGTAGTATCACCTGAGGGTTGATTTTTAGATACATCATTTTCAGTAGTACTCCATCTCTTTGAAATATTGTTTCTCACAGCAACCTGAGAATGCTTAGGCCTTTGCATTTTCTCAATAGACAAAATTAATGACACACCCTCTAAGTTATAGAAACTATTTTTAAAGCAAAAATTGGCCTTAAAATCAATTTAAATTAATTTGATAATTCAAAAAAAAAAACTCAAAACATAATCAACCAGAAATGATTTTAGAAATGAAAATCGGAATTAATCAATATTATATTTCACTCTTAAAGAGTTGATTGTGCTGAAATATAGTTTGAATTAATTCAATTTAAAAGGAAACATGCTTTATAATAAGACCAAAACCAAAACCATACCTCAGAAAACTTCAAATATCTTAAAAACTGATTTGTTAGTAGATCTGAAATTTAGTGGCAAAAGCTTCTCAATAATATGATTCACAAGAAAAAAAAATGTTTTTAGGTAATTATGAAATTTGTAGAGCACAGTATAGCCTTACTGTGATTTTGGTTTAAAAACCGCATTCTGTAGAGATGATTTGATTTTATGCAAATGTTAGTACCATTTAATCACTGACGTTGGGTATGTGAAAATAATGGATTATCGTTGATCGTTAATCGTGAATCCAAGAATAAAAGAAGATGAATTTCGAATGAGAGGTTGCGCGTTTTGAAAATAATGTTCATCGTAGAATCCAACTGGAGTGTGGAAGAAACAAGCATTGTTGCTGACTGAGCCACCGGGATTCGTAAAGGATCGTAAAAGGACCTCCAACTGAAGCTAAGTGATTTATTTCCGGTAATTTTATTTATCGAATTAATTGTTAAGATTTCATATTACTCCCGGAGTAAAGTTGTATATTTTATAAAGTGTTAAAGAGAATAAAAGTAGTTATTTTTAAGATCATGTCTGCTTCTTCCCCAAACACTCTTGAGTACGCGACACACTCTCTTTATATTTAGATGCTAAAAAACGACAGCAGATGAATAATAGTATATAATTCTTAATTGAAACTGGGAAATGATGTTGGAATGCATTTCGTTTTACCCCTTTGAGAAACCTGTCACTGAATGTGTCATTCCTTTATTTCTTATAAGGTATTTTAGCTTACTTTGTTTCCATAATATCTCATCGGGCATTAACCATCCCTGTAGAGGACAATTTTTAAAAATTCAGTATTCCTTACTGATAATAAGACGAGAAATTATTGATTGATTTATGTATTTGAATCTAAGCTACTAATATTCAGAAAGAAGATTGCTGTAAATGTGTGGATTTTAATTAAGTTAAATAAACTATATGCAAAGGCTATTGGTGAGGGATATCGTAATTCTTATCCTTGGTCAAGTAACGAGAACGACATTTAAGCAGGCACCCCCTCTCCCCAAACTACCACACCACACAACAAGAGGACCTTGAGATCAAAAGATTTAACATGCATCATTTTTTTCTACATGGTAAGACTTCATTAGCACTGGGGCTTGAATCTACGGCATGCCTTTCACGAGTTCGTGATCATAGCCATTAGAATACCGCGGCTGTTAATTATTTTATGAAAAGAAACTTAAATCTTAAAAATGCTTATATAGCACTTCTTCTTTTTTTTTTTGCTTTAAATTCACGAAACAAATTTTATTGATAATATGTTCTTTCTATCAAAAATATAACATTAATTGATCTCTAGTAATAGAAAATATGATTAAAATATCTTCCGTTAATAATAACAACTAAAGAAATAGAAATAAGACTCCTAAAAGATACAAAAAGATGTTATGTCTATGATATTTCAAAACATAGTACTAGGGTTTGCAGCCCCGGGATCCTGGTGGTTTTTCCTATTCCGGGATTAAAATAACTAATCCCCTGGCTTAATTTTTGTTTGAATTATATTTTGAATTTTTTTTCAAAGTATTGTGAACCTGGTATCACATTTAATGCATCGTATTTACTTTTTTTGTATTGTATACGGTTTATGTTCGTTTTCTTACGTGTTGAATCGAGGCAGGTGTGTATGTTAAACCGTGAAATTTGATATGTTTTCTCTTATTTACTTCTGTAACTTTTTCCCAATCGAGTGTTGGGTCAGAAAATTTACATTTCTCCCACCCTCAGGATTTCCGGCGTCAGCTATTTTTGACAGAGGCATTTAGAATTTTTCGAAGATATCTAGTAGGGTCTTCATCTCCGGGATCCCGGAATTCCAAAATCCTGGAACAGTTTTTTTTCTCAAAAAAATTTTCTAAGAATTTAATTTTTAAAAAATTTATATTCTGTTTGTGAAATATGTAGGTAGAAAACTTTTTTGCGCAATTATAAGTGATATATGAGTAAAAAAATATATGCACAGTATGGGTGAGTGAGTGAATATTAAAGTTGCACTGTTCAGCTACACGAGGCTTTTTGGCAACGGATTTCGTAATTTTGGACCATGATCAAGTGACGATGACGACACCATGCACAGTATGGGAGAACGTCGCAAAGATTTAAGTGGCTCACTGCAATGCTTACACAATAATATAAGCAACATCACAAGAATACATTTTTTTACAGTTCCTTCTTCAATTAAATGCCGATTATCAATAGCAGACCTGCTTAGAAGACGAAATCTTCAATGTTTTAATTCCTTCTTAACTTCATACTTCATTTTTCTCAATCGAAATGCTATCGTTATATTTCATGCCACAAATTTTAATTATAACGTTCCTTATTTAAAAAAAATGTGTGTTAAGCAGCTATTTAAAAAATGCTGCTGTAATTATTTGTTCTTTATAATTTTAATCAGAAATTAAATAGTAAATATTTGCTAGAAGTTAATATTCGGAAGGAGTGATGGATAATATTATACAAGAAATGCGAAAAGTATACCGTTATAAAATTTAAATCTCTAACATATTTAGTTAAATGACAGTATGGAGTAGTGAACGAAAAATTAGTCATTACAAAAACTGACATTTGAATTCAAAATTATTAAAATAATATTGAATTCATCTTTACATTTATTAATGTGTAAAATTTATTTTGTCGAACTTTTTTAAATTTGTAATATAGTTTGAATTATAACTAAATTTTTCAAAAATATTTGAATGTAGGAAATAATATTCAGTGAATTCACTCATAAAAAATTTATTCGTATAACATTTTCATTCCTTACAAGAAATAAAAATGACAAATCACTTTGGTAATGAATAAAAATAATTGTTAAACTATCTTTTAGATAAATTGTTGAAAAATAAATCCTTCCAACTGAAGTGATTTGTAAATATTTAAATGTGTAGCGAAAAATTTGTAATTTTGAAATTTCTTCAAATAAATCTTTTAGTGTAAAATTTTAAATGCTCAATAATTATTTTGTAATGCAAAATATGCATTTAGCTAGAACTTTTATTTTTACAATTTCTACACTTTGAATGATTGGTTACTGTTCATTTTACAATAGAAAAATTACGCATAATTAAGGATGAATGAAAAAAATAACAAAAATATTATTCACATTAAATGGGCAAACAAATGAATTTGATTTATCATCGATTTTACAATGAGAATACTTTTGGGCAAAAATCATTACAACTAGCACATTTGATAAAAACTATAAATACCTTCATCTAAACTTTTTATTTCTATAACAACAGTTATTTTACTATGATTTGACTATCATCGTTAATATCTTATGGAAGTAATCTGTATGGAAAACGATACATTTTAATTTGGTTGTAATTTACGAAAAAATTAAATTTCCATGCACCTTATATGTTTACATTATTCTTAAAGCTTAGCTTTTTGTCCCAATGATTTATTTTAAAGAAAGTGGCATTTTCATTTATAGGACCAAAGAACATACATTCCCGAATGTTAATTGTTTTCTTATATTACTATAAACTTTTGTTATTTGTTACACCAATTGCTATTTAGGAAAAAATAAGCCTTAAATCCTGTTCAGTATATTTTCATAATTTACACACTTTTAGAAAATTTTCTTAAAACTTTCTTAGATACTCAAATTGGAAGAAACTATTTAATCATTTCACACAAAAAAATGTGAATATATGGAATTCATTGACATATAATTTAATAAATTTTCTGAATGAACACGTGTTAATGAATTGTTGAATTAAAAAATATCTGTTTCTTTATAGTTCTTCAACAACTACAATGAGATTAATGTTTACTAAAATTTGTAGAACATTCAATAGATCCTCCAGTTTCAAAATTAGTTTTGTAGTCTGTAGTTTGATGTTTTTAGATTTTAGAATCAAAGGCGTACTAATTCTCCTTTTTACACTTTACGATCATTCGCCATATATTGGATTAATATTCATTGCACTCTCTATGGAGTTGTTCTCTTAACTGAATTCAATAAACAATATATACCGAATATTCTCTATTGTCATTCATATGATAAGTTTTGAAAATTAACTGTTAAAATTATATTGCACTCCTCAAGATTTACATAAAGAATAAGACCAAGAGCTGAAACGAGAGCAGTTAAAACAAGCTGATGCAGTCACCATCTCCCTTCTTTAGTGCTTTACTTAATTCATGCAATTTAAAGAGCCACTTAATTTGTGACATGAACATATGATGTGTAAATTTTAATATTTTTCTCCTGAGAAATAAAGCTAATGTAAATTTGAGATTTCATTAGTAAATTTTGAAAAATTCAATTACAAATAAATACCGAGTTTCTTTCCGTATGAAATTTAATTAAAATTTAAACACTATATGTAAAAGCCAAATATGCTGATAATTTATTTTCTACGTATTTATGCTAAAAGTATTATAAGATTCTTAATTTAAATTATGGATTAATGTAAACTCATAAAAGTGCAAAACTAATTCAAATGCCTGACATTCTTCTAATGAAAAACAATAATTTATAAATAATCCCTCAATATCATAAGAGTCAGATATTTATAGCAAACATTTGTATCTTCTTTTTTTCATATTTCTTTCAGAAAAAAAAATGTGAAACAAAGTTTTTCCATAACATCTCATGTTTTAGTTCATTTGAAGTAAATTATATTACGGGAAATTTACGACTAAGTATTTCATTATTGTTTGCAAAATTTGGATTTCAGTTTGGTGTTTAAAGCAAAATGAATTTGAAATGCAGTTTGTTTCATAATATTTACACTTAATCAGCGAATATTTTATTCCAACAGACTTGTAAGTGGACCACAATGGCTGTCATCATGCTTAGACTTGCATTAAAGATTTGTTAAAATGGCGGGTGTGACGACAAGATAATTTAACTCTATTTTAACAAAATAAGACACGAATTTTCAAACTGGTGGAGTTCGTTAATGGGTATAAAATTGTCTGAATAGATCGCTCTTTAAAGCTCTGAAAGCTTTCCATTTAGCTCAGAAAGCGGAAAATATTTAAGATATAAACGCACAATGCACTCTGTAGAAAGTACATGCGTGACTTCACCAACGCTTTCACTGTTTTGACGCTTAAACTCAGTTACACGAAAACATTCGCATTTTTCATATAGTTTATATTCTGCGTTGAAGTATACGATGGTGGGATGTATAAAATACTAGGGACTAAGCAACATTTATGCTAGATAGGGGACTACTTAACTTGCAATCTAGTTTTCTCGACGCGCACTTATAACCAGTTTTATACACCTCTTCCCTGGAATAAAAATTCGAGAATTTTATGCGTGATGGTTGTAAACTCTAAAAATAAAGGGACTTGTTTGTATTTGCTTGAAAACAAAATTTTAACATTGAAAATGTGAAAATTATTCCATGGCTCAATAAAAAGATATAAATAATGCAAAATACATATGTGTGCGTTAAGGGAATTAGTACATCATCGAAATTGCAAGTAAATAATTCAGCCACGCAAATTTTATTATAGCTTTGCAAAGTTAAACTTGGTGAATAATATCCAAATATCTTACACGTTTAACATAGAGATAAATGCAATAACTGAAAGACATGCGCGGTTTTCAAAATTGAGGAACAAATGAAAGTTGCACGACATATGTAAGAAATGCTTCTAAAAGTAATGAATAGAAAATCATGTTTTCGGATATATTATCCCGGAATTCGAATGTATTTGGAACATGCAATGCTTTTTACTGAACAATAATAACTTTTTAGTATCACATACAAAACTGCATGAAATTAAAAATGGATACTTGCTTCTTTTTCTTCAAAGTTATTAGTTTTATATTTTCCCCTATGGAATAAATATAGTTTGTTTATTTAGTCATATATGAAAATCTTAATGAATTAAGCTGTTAAGTTAGATTATATTTTAATTTTACTAGAAGTTTGTTAAATAATTTTTTAAAAAAATGAAGATTTAAAATAAATATTATTATTGCTATAACCTTTTTTTATTTCCATTTGGTATTTTGGATGCATATTCAATTGGATTATGGAAAAACAAATAAATTGTTGAATTCTTAATAATAAAAATAGCATACAAATTCAAAAAAAATTCTTACAATGAATTGGAATTCTTTAAATGAGTCGAGTGATCACGGACACACTTTTTAGATCATCGGAAGCCAACCAGTGGCCCACAAACCTCTGGTGAGCCATGAAAGATTTGTGAAGGTCTGAGGAAGCATCGAAATATTATTTATTATACTTAAAAAATGACGAGTTTCAAAACACATTAGGAAATTTGGATTATACACTTTTTTAAAAAAAAAAATTTAACTTCTACTTTTAGTGAAATTCCTCCTAAATTCAGTGACTTCTTAGCTACTTTTACCAATGTATCTAGCAACATTTGAAAATGATTGCAACCATTGTACATTTGAGGCATAACAATAGTAAGTTAATATTGTTTAGATGCGCCGGTTGGTTGTTGCTTTTCGTTAAATTCCTTTTCAGTGATATGGAAGTGTATATAATGACGTAAGAAATATAAATAACGATAGGGTTATAGTGGATCGCTATGTAGTAATCAATAACATAAATGGTCCACGAAATAAAAGAAAAAAATTATGCATTTAAAGTTTTATGAAGTCCTAAGGATTGGCGATTGCTGTTATGGACAGTTATTATTGCATTTAGTATATTATTAAATTAGTATATAATAATATTACGAGCTAAATATTAGAATCAATTATGAGAAAAAATAGGTTGCCTAAAAAGCATACTAACAGAATTAACTAATTATGTATGTTTGAACAATGATATATCTGTCCTGATATCTAATACGCTCCCACGTAATACTACTTTAAAGAATTTTACATGACCAACATGCATAATTATTTCCTCAGATTTCAGTATTAAACATCTAATCTTCATTTAGGATTTGGTTTGCAACTATATACAGAGAAAATAATTGAAAAAAGGGAGAGAAATCATAAATGCGTATTATATCAACTATTAAATGTAATCTTAGATGAGAAACTTCGTGACAATTGTTCATAAAAACTCTTCTTATAAATAAACTGTAAATAAATAACTAAAGACGAGTTATAAAGAAGGTTCTTTGGAACTCAAACATTTTCATATACATTTGGAATACTGTTGGCTTGGAGACTAAGAGGTAGCGTACCCGCCTCATAAACCCGTGGTCGTGAGTTCGATCCCGACTGAATTCGATAGACTTGTTTAGATGCGAAAATCGTAGGCACTCATTACATATGAATATGTGGCATGGAAAAGTTCCCTTGAATATTAATTTTGCTCCGGTACTCTCGACATCCAAAAAGATTTTAATTAAAATTAATTAAAGCTCTCGTAGGACATTAACATTTTTTTTAATACCATTAGTCAGAAATACAGATTATTGTAAAATTATATTTAGGTCAATACAGATAATCTAATAAATATACATTCTTATTATAAATTATGATTATAAAGTACATATTTTCTTAATTGTTAGTTCTCTTTTAATTATGCTTTCATAAATAAACGATAATGTTAATTTACTTCATCCTTAAGACGTTAATTTTTATTTGAATATATTCGAGAACGCGTTAATTTTTATTTAAATATATTCGAAGCGAATCATTGTAAAGTAAATGATGAAGCATATATTATAATGCGTTAAGATAAGGAGGATTTAGGAATATAATGAAGCTAAAATATTTTCTTTCAATAGAGGAAAATAAAGATAGTGCTAAGGAGTTTACGAAAAAAAAATGAGAATAGAGTCCATATTTATTAATTATCAATAACTATTCAAATGATGTGTCTCTCCTTGTTTATCGCAATACAACGCTATCAGCCAAAGTGCTACTCTTTCCAAACCAAATAACTTCAACCAAATCAACAAAGAACTATCTAAGATCAACTCGCTTATAATTAGGGGTTCCAAGATAAACGGTGATTAAAGTGCTTTCTTTTAAGCTGAAATAAGTACCGCGTAATCACTATTTTAAAAGAATTACTTTTCCTCTCGACATGAGTTAAAAGCTCCATCTTTTAATGATTGTCGCATAATTTTACTAAGCGCATTTTTAATTGCGAGATATATATTAATCGACTGAATGGAAATTAAAATAAGAGAGACTAATTTTAATACTGATTAAAAAGTTGAAAAAACGTAAGAAAATGAGTTTGTAACGCTTCACTCGTTTTGCTGATATTGCTGCCAGCAATTGTTGTTAAAAGCCTTTCGCAATTAGCAGTTTTATGTCTTACAATATAAATAAATATGTATGTTATTTTATGGTTTGCATTTGCATGTGTCATTATTTTTGAAATAATGGAAATTCATATGGGCGTAAACCAAAAGCAATTTGTTGAATTCTCAACTATTCATAGGAGCTTTCAAAATCCTTCGAAATATTATGTGTTGGAGTTTTGAAAATATAACAACTTTATGTTTATTTTTATAGTCGATATTATTATTATATTTAAAAGGAAAAAACAAGTCATTAAGGCAGTTATAAAACTGTTATATTAAAACCCATTAATCTGAAACAGAGAACAGCTGTCATTATAAATCAATCGTACTACATAAAATACGTTTTTATTAAAAAAATTATCATAATTTAATTTTCACCTATTTTTTAATAATAAGTGAAAAAACTATTTCTTTTGAATTACTATAAGAAAAACAATTAATTACTCTAACAATGCTTTCATTACTAAAAAAGGAAAATATTTTTAACAAATTTTACTGAAATTTAATAATTATCACCAATATACTTATCATAAAACGTTAAAATGAATCAAATTTACAAATGATCGCTTAGTATTGTTATTAATAAATATACAGAGGATTTATGCTAATGTATATATCCATTCATTTCCTTCAAAGAACTAAGTAACTTTAAAAAATAATAAAGTCATCTTAAAATATTTTTTGATAACAAACTTATCGAGAGAGTAAGCGCTCAAAATTTTGAGACTATGGACTAAATTTTGACTAAAAGAAGTGCTTCTAATACGCAACAAACTTTTTATAAAATAGCCACAAATTGTGAGGTGTTATACATTTACTATACTTTCAATCCTTTAAAACATAAATAATATTGGGTTCCGATGTCTTAACTTTAGATTGCCAAAGGAAGTCATTTTGACTAATTTTAATTTCAATTAGAAAAACAATTACTTATATAATGATACAATTTCTTAGATTGTTTTAGAACATATTTTTTCCAAGAGTAGTAATTTTTTATTGACAATATTTACTAATAACTTGTTATATTACTGTAAAAAATACAAAAAATATTAAAAATTAATTTTAAAAAAATTTACACACTAGTTATTCTTTTACAATGCAGTCATTTTGACTGCTTTTGGGCAATGTAGGTTAGGTACATAATAAGTTTCAGTCTTTCTAGTGTTAATAGATATAATAGATTACTGGATGGTTTCAAAGGTGATTTGAAAAGGATTAAGTGTTAAATATTTTCATTAAACTGGCTTTTCATATTTAGTAGTAGGCAGTCAACATATACTAGTAACAACAACTTCTAAAATGTGACCCCCCCCCCATTGGTGTTCTACATCTTCAGTATTCATATTTAAGAGCTCAGTGATTTTTTAAAGATTTCCTGCCATATTTTATGGTATCATCCGTAGAATGATATCTTGTGAAATTTTTGCTATGCCAATGTCAAGTATAGATTGCCTCAAAATCCTTTAAAAATTATCTGAGCTAATATATTCTCAAAGGATATATAATTAGAGAAACTTGTTTGGAGCGTGATGAACTATCATATGATAATCAGAAAATATTAGCAGTGAAATAGCAGTTGAAGATCATTGGACAAAATTAATCTCAAATTTGTTAGAATTATATAATTTTACTTAATCATATACAAGTATGTTTAACAGCAAAGTTGTTTATCCAAATACTTATTTTTATATCTGGTGTTTATTCGACGCGTAAGTCATTGTTGTTTCTATAAGCTCTTTCTGAAAAAGAAAAATATAGCTCAAGTTACACAAACACGCACATAAGAAGATATATCTCTTAAGGTATGTGACTACCTTCGGAGCACTTTTTTTGAAATATATAAATTTTCAACTAAATTAACACTTTTTCTTAATTTGACAAGGGACATAAGACTATGAATTCAAGTACAATTTCCACAAAATTAAAAATAATTGTAGATATATTGGGAATTTTAGTGAAAAATTTCAGTTATGGATTCAGTTATTAATTATGGATTCAGTTATTCCTTGTATTGAAAATTCAAATTAATACACTCAAATAATATTTATACAGTACATAAATAACATCATTATCTGTGCTTAGAGCTATCAGATTTATAATACTTTTGAAAGTTTTTGAAATATGTCATATTTTTTATGCAAAATCTCATTTAAAAAAAAACTTGTGTTATTTTCTCACAAAATGTGCAATAAAATACATAAATATATGCACAGAGATTATAATCGATACTTGAGATAAAACTAAATAAATCATTTCCTGAAAATTTCAATTCAATATCTTAAAAAGAAATTTTGTAGTAAAATTTAACGCGAAGCAAAAAATTTAAAAACATTTTTTCTCATAAAATGCATTTAAAGATTTTAATCAGTATAAAACATTTTATAATAATTGTACTTTTTTTTTAACTTACCAAATTTATTGCTCAAGATCACTTTAGCTTCATGTTTAACCAAATCGGACTTTTTTTTCACCTTTTGCCGTTTTCTGGCGAGTTTTATAGACTATAGCAAGTGCAGTTTTAAGTGAAATTTGTATCAAAAATTGCAGTTACATAATATTTTAATAAATGTATTAAAATAATATTTACACAGTACCTTATAAACATCTTTATATATGTTAGGAATTAAAATATTTGTAATACTTTAGAAAGTTTACATACACATATATATACATACACACACATACATATAAATATATATTTCAAGGAAGTATATATACAAATACAAATGTAATAAGCATGGATTGAATGTAATAATACATCGTTTCCCCTTAAAGTTTTATAGTTATTTAATGTTTCTGAAATAATTAATTTTCTCTTTTAAGTACAACGGGGAATTGAAAATTTGCATTAATGCTTAGTACTCAAGTATATGAATATATGACAAATAGTTATATTTATTTGAATAATTTCTCCTTTTTTGTAAAAACTAAAAGTAGTTGAATGCGTCTCACTTGTCCAAAATATTTTAAAATACTTTTTAGTATGTTATAATCCCATCAATTTGATATTTCACTAAAATATTATAATTACATAACTTCTAATATGAGTATCATTGTTACTAATGCCACCTGTCTGACGTAGTCAGATCGAGACCCACGAAATTCATCATGGCATCGGGCTAGATTGTACGCCTGTCATTAACCGTAGCTTTGAGCACAATGCAGGTGACAGTATGATTTGGCTCGGTTTCATCAAAATTTTGAGGGAGAAAACCCTGGGAGTGGTCAGGGGCCTCCCACCTCTCTTCCTCTTCCACCAACCTCACGAGAGGACTTGCGGCTCGACGGCTATTTAGAAGAGTATCCCCATGCCGCGAAGGCACTACACATTAACAAACATCCAAGCCTTCTCCAGGATTTGAACCCAGGCCCTACGGCACATCAGTCAGCTGCGCTGATCACTATACCGAATGGGCGACCTAATATGTGTATTAAATGAAATTATTAACCCAAATACACAGGGAGCAAAATGCACATTTATATGTATTTATATATTCGTCAACTATAGTGAAGAACCATCTGGTTGTGAGAAATTTCATTCGAAAAGTGAACTTTAAGAAAAATATTTGAATCAGACTAAATACCTCCACAAATTTGTTACTAAAATACTCTAAAGTAAATATATTAGTTTAAAATGGAATGAGAGAAGTTTACTTTTAGTTTAAGTGGAAAGATTATTGAATCCTGCCGACAGGTGTTTGGATTATCAATTATCTAGTTAAGGAATTAGGATCTAGGCACTTCCATTTGCTTTTAGATTCTATAGATGAATCTAGTTAAGAAACTTTGTGAGTTTATTCCATAACAGATAACGAATTTCGATAAAAGTAATCTATCTTCAAGAATATCAATAAATAATGGATTATTAAAGAACAATGTATTGTTTAATGGGGGGTCACAAAATTAAGTTCTAATATTGCTAAGTTATGTGTATAGAAAATTGATAAATCAATGCAGGAAATATAATACTGCTTTATATAATATTAAATTGGTTTATTACTAAGGAACACACTGAGAAATGTGACAAACTTCTGTTTTCATTAGATTTTAATGAACTTATGTAAACTATTTTTAATTAACCAACATATTGACCTATTACTCAAATAAATTATTTACGTTCTGTAGTTTTACTTAATAAAAGTTTGATTATATTTAACGAGAATATTTAATATATATATTATATTATTGAACATTATTTATATATATATATATATATTATTTATTTATTTCCTGTTATGTTCTATATTTTATATAAATTTCTTCCATATATATATATATATGTAATAATCCCCATTAATTATTCTTAATAACTTTTAATTACCTTTGGTCCATCCCTTCAGGACCAACGTTTTAGTAATAAGTTAACCAGCCGTCTAATGAGAGGATTTTAAACTACATCCGTCCACCCACACAGATCACGTGATTTAAGTTGTCTATAAATACCGAGACTCCTGGAGACCGTCCCTTTTTCCCTTCTGTATTTTGTCTGCGTAAACATGTAGCCGGCTGCAGTGTGTTTTTGTGATGTGTTGTCCTTGCCTTGCTTTTATGTGTTCAAGATGTATAATAAATCGTTTTAATTAATCACCGGAATGCCTCGTCAATTCCAGCCAAAGCAAACATCGATCGTAATTAATAGTAATCATATAAATAATACATTTCAAAGGCCACG
>BMAO01002453.1:0-14744 GCA_019973975.1 Trichonephila clavata
AATAATTAGCATTAATTAATAAAATTAATTAATAATAACAAATAATTAATTAAATTTTACGTGCTATATACATAGGATTATAATCAACCGAAAAAAAATAAAGGGCTTTGGAAGGGTTTCCGGAACCGACGACCACCCCCCCTTGTGTGCGCCACTGCTCCGAAGATATTTTGTCTTTATTTCTTAGTCGTCTAGAATTACAGAAAGTGTGGAGCGTAACGAGAGAAGCTGAAGTATTCCAGTAAAATAAAAATACGAAAAATGTGGATTAGCTTTATAAATGAGTAAAATACTCAAAATTTTATTCAAAATGAGTGAGAATACTGAATTAATTTAAAGTATCTCAATTCAGAGATTCAAGTTTTGATGTGTGGAATTACACACTCAGAGATTTATTCGCAATAACTGCTATTTTATATGACTGTTACAGTGTGAGAATATAATAATGTAAATATGAAATTCTAAAACATCTTAACTCAGAATTCCACATTGAGTCTTAAATCCGATCATAAAATGTAAATTGAATAGACGATATTTTGATACATACTTGTTGGAAGTCAAATTATCACAATTTTAACCTTCGGCAAAATTGTTTTAACTGTTGCGCTGCTTGCATATTTTGTTTGGATTCCTGCTTAAGGTATCCGACTGGTTGCGACAGCTTTTTTTTTTTTTTTAAAGGAGATATGGGGATTTTTTTGTTATTTTTAGATTTGTTTAGTGTATTTTAAGAAAAATGTGCTAAAATTAACAAGGGAAAAAGAAATTATTATTACTAAAATGGGAAAAAATAGGTACAAATTGACAAAAAAAAGTAGCATAAACGTGGCCCATTCTGCACCAAAGGTTTATGAACAATTTTTTTCAATCTAATGTGTTGCTATATTATTCAATTTTAGAATGCCCTTCAGGATAAGAGTTATTTTCTTTTTTACAAAAACTAGAGCACTTTATCTCGGTTACTATATGAAAATGTTTAAAAAGACAGTGATTATATTCACATAAGGGACTGTCAATTTTGTAATAAAACAGTGATTGATAAATCTGAAGGTTAAAACAATTCTACTATTATACAGAACTTACAGAAAAAATTTCAGTTAATAATGTTCAAAACCTTTTAGCAATCGCTGACCCCGTTTGATTACTTTCAAAAAATCACATTTCGAGTAAAAACGCGTTTTAAAGTATGGCATCTTGCTTAAAGTAATGGCATCTGCTTTTACTAAAACACTTGTAGTTTTTGTTCTAGTAAACGGAAAATGATAAACTTGGTATTTTTATAAAGCTAATAAGATGGCCCATAAAATAAAATCATAAACTTTTCTTCAATTTTTGACAAAATTCACAGTTGTATGGTAGTCAGATACCTTAAACAAAAAAATCAAGCAGCCTCACATCAAATCCAAATATATTAATCTGCATTAAAGTAATAATAGATTCAATTCCATTGGAAATTCTTTCAATGTGATTTTACTATTCGAATGCAAGCAACATTTTTATGCGAATATCAAATTATCTCTAATCAGAAGACACTTCATAATTTCGACATCAAGTACAGCTTGTTCTGTCTGTAAAATGACTACAAAATTAAAAATGACAGGAAGATTTGACTTTCAGCCAGGTAGAAGACAAAAAAGATTACTCTTGAAGCGTACCTACAGTTGTCGCGAATTTATCAAATCAATCACCTTTAGTTTATGCCATCAATCTTAACCGTAACAGTTGGTACACATGTGACAACTGTTACTGTATTATGGAGACGCCATGTTGTGTGTTGCTATGAATGAATGATCCATGAAATTTTGAGATGTTATTGAACAAATTATGACCTCCCCAGACGTTGTAATATAGTTGAATCCAAATAAATAACAGTCATGGCAGTGATTATTATACATATAAATGTACTAATTCACCATTTCAATTTTATGTCAAGGGATTTTATTTAATTCATGATGTTCTTAAGCAGACATTGCATGATAACTAGTTTCTTTGATTTACCCACCTAACGCGAAATATCTTTTTAACTACAGCTTTACCTCCGTAAAAACGGCCACATCGGCATATTTCAGAATACGGTGATCGAATATTGCATCATCCAATTATTCTGACCAGTCACGGTATTCATTAACGGAAATCATATAATTCTCAAAAATTTCGGTGGAGGAAGCTATAAAAGCTGAGATCTCCGGAACGAACGAATAATGCTTTTGTATATTGTCTAAATGTTAATAGATAGGTGTGTTGTGAATTATGGACCAGGTGGTCTGAGTAGGTGGAGCGTGGTTGACACCACGCTCAGACCCCACATGATCTATCTCGACAGAAACCAAATGTAACGGAACCATATGTAACGGATAATCTTGATCTTGGCTTCGGCATAATGAGATGTGCTGTTGTTTACTCGTATATTTTCAATCTTAATCTTGTTCTTGTTTTCGGTGTACCAGGTGTCGTTGTTTACTAGGATTTTTATCTCAAATATTTTAATAATTGCAACTTGGTTTAATTTGTTAAATCGTTGAAAGTTATTGTTACCAATAAATCCAGGAAAAGACATTCTAGGACTCCAGAATTATATTTTATAACAAAACACACACGCACAAGTATTTATAAGGTTACTTCTTTTCGAGTTGCCACCATCATGAACATTGGCGACATTATCCTAAAAGAAACGTTCCCTACAAAAACAATGACGGAACAAAATTTGGCGCGTTTTTTATGTGTTACCTATGTTTGGCATCACGGACCTTATATAACTGATTAGTACCGAATATATTTATGTACCAGTTTTTGATCATTCAATTAAAAGGAATTGTGATTTCTTATTTAACAATTAACTTTAACTGAAAGAATGATTTTGAGTTAAAGATTTCACCGGAGTTAATGGCGATTGAATGATTTCTGACATAGCTACAGTTTTTGGCATTTCATTTCATTTATTTAAAAAGGGACTTAAAAATAGATAACTAATCCAACAGTTACAGCTTATACAAATAAATTATTTTTAAGTTTCTTTAAACTAAAATAGTATTAAGTAAAATATTAAAGGTTTACTTTTTCATTTCAGTTTATTTTAACATCCTACTCTTATCTTTTATCTGCCCGTTATTGTTTATTTCTAAGCAAGAAAAAAATAAAAATTAAACTTCCTTTTTAAAATTAATATCTCAGCCAGAATTTTTTGTAACTTTTATAATTTAATTATTAGGCAAAGAATAAATAAGTACTTGTCAAGTTTCATTATATTCTATTAAAGAATAGTCATGCCTGTCCATGGCTTAAATGATGTTTGCAGTTTATTATTAATGTCACGTACTAGCGTATCATATATCCAATTAAAAATGTGTCAAGTACAGGATATAACCATGATAAAGATACAGTTTGTTTACTTATTAATTTAAAACCTTTTGCCCATAAACATATTCCTGACGTCCCAAAGTCAAATAAAATTATATTTAATTTTTCCAAGTGGATAAATAAATATATTGGCATAAGTTAGAAAGCAAGTATATGTGAAGAGAGTAACTTCGAGATTATTCATTATGATTATAAAGGTTTACAGCTTACGCCTTTGTCGAGTATAGTTTTTATCGTTAATCATTTCTAAAAACTTTGACATTAATTGTTGAAAATAAAGTAGAGTAGATTAATTCTACTGAAAAACTACAAAACTCGAAATATATTGTTATACAATAGGGTTCCGAAAACGCACCATTAGTGTGGACCGAAGAGTGGCTGAGTTTGGGAAAATGCCGGGTTTTAAGAATGGGATTAAAAAAAGAATGAGAACAAGTGTTTCTTTAAAAAATAGTGCACTGCCCATGCATATATTGTTTGCTTGAGAACACAACAGAATAATTTATAAATAAAAAAAATTTAATTTACCATGTTTTTTTCACATTTTCATGCATTGTTATCCACTTCTGAGCTATGGTCCAATTTTCAAGTCTCTAGATCATTACCGGGTGGAATTACAAAATTCCACCCGGACAGACATACAAGAAAGCGAGTTAAGATATCCGACTACTTGCGACAACTTTTTTTTTAAAAAAAGGGAGATATGAGGATTTTTTTTTTTGTTGTTTTTAGATTTGATTAGTACATTTTAAGAAAAATATGCTAAGAAAAGAAAAAGAAATTATTATTACTAAAAAATAGGAAAAAATGGGTCAAAATTGACAAAAAAGTAACAAACGCGGCGCATTCTGTACCAAAAGTTATTAACAAATTTTTAAGTTTTCAATTCTGATGTGTTGCTATGTTATTCATTTTTAAAATGACTTTCAGGATAACAGATATTTTAATTTTTACAAAAACTAGAGCACTTTATAATTACATGTAGTTATTAAATGAAGTTGCTTAAAAAAACAGTGATTAAACATTAATATAAGGGACTGTAAATTTTGTAATAAAACAATGATTGATAAATCTGAAGGTTAAAACACTTCTACTATGATACAGAACATACACAAAAAATTTAAGTTAATTATTTTCAAAACTTTTTGAGCAAACGCTGTCCCCGTTTGAGGATTTTAAAAAAAAAAAACAGATTTCGAGTAAAACGCGTTTCAAAGTATGACATATCTTGCTTAAAATAATGGCATCTGTTTTCTCTAAAACACTTGTAGTGTTTGTTCTAGAGAACAAAAATAATAAACTTGGTATTTTTATAAAGCTAATAAGAGGATCTATAAAATGAAATCATAAAAAAATTTGTCCAATTTTGCAAAATTCACAATTTTAGGGTAGTCGGATACCTTAATAAAAACATGGTAAAAAAAAACTGTCCAAATTCTCTTAAACAAAGGAAAAATACGAACTTTATGAAGGCAGAGAGCATTTACTATAAGAAAACGAAAATTATTGAATATATAGTATACAGTAATTTAGTTGATCAGACTCACACCTCAGAAAAATACTTTATGAAGGTTGTCAATAATGAAAATTGTACTCGATTTTGAAAAAACTGGCTTCTCTTTTTAAAGAAATGCGCAATGTCTTGTTGAACTTGTACTGTACTCTGTAATGCGCAATGTCTTGTTGAACTTGTACTGTACTCTGTGTTTTGCTGCTTCGTCACGAAGATGACGAAGGAACAGTAGTTCAATACCGATGCACCTTGTTGTTCAAAACACTGAAGGGTGGTTTCGACAGCCTTTAGTCTCTCACGATGTGATATCTTAGGAGTTTGTATGGTGTTCTCTCACCGTTGGCGTCTTCATCCTTTTTCGGTATTTTTTCAAAAACTGTGAAAACAGTAATATTTTCTGCATCAAAAATGTCTTTCTGGGTATCATTCGTGACATTTGATTTGCAAACGTGGGGCCGAGTTATCGGGAGTGCTGGGTTATCAATAGCCGAGTTTTTGAGACTATTGTATTTATGTTTCATAATTTAATAATCAATGCTATCATTAATAAATCTTTAATTTTTCTATATTGTTCAGTAACATTTAATCAATTCAAAAATAATTAAACAATACCGGTTTTAAATATAATTTAATCAAATTATTTTTTTCTTTAGCCAAAGTTTTTTGGTCTATCTGTGTAATTATTAATATATTAAAATTCTTTTGATTATTTGAATACTAAAATTTTTTCATGTGTCGAAGTATTTCTAAGAGCATACTAATTAAAACTTAAAAATGTTTAAAAAGGTTCACCCCTTAGCTGTGAAAAATTAACTCTTCTCTGGAAGTTAAATCTGGGGATTCGGAACATATTTTCAGACAGAAAATTGTTTCAGTTTTCTTACAAATCATGACAAATTTTAATATATACACTTTTTATTAGTCTGCGTTCTTAAGGTTTAAAAATGTAAAATAAATAAGCTCTAAACCTGAGTTAGCGTCCTTTTCTCTTAATTTCCACACTACGCCAACGAGAGGACTTCGAGCTACGACAGATTTAACGTGCAACAGTCCCCCTACACTTTTGGCCTTTAGTGGCATCAAGACTCGAACTCGCAAATGGACAATGCGACCACAATGCGTAACCTGAGTAGCCTGTTTTGCAATATAATATGAAATATGATATGTAGAACATAACACAGCGTAAAAGAATTTTTACTGTGATTGAAAGGATTCGTAAGAGCAGCGATACTCAATCTGAGGTCAACCGAGCCTTTTTAAGTGGCGCGGTCATGGCCATTGCTCTGAAAAATTCATTTATTTATAAAAATTTGGTGGGAAATTCTTTGCTATAAAAAATCAAATATATGTAGCAATTTTGCTTTTTGCTGTCGATATCGTAGGGTGCAAATTGATACGTTTTTTTTTATTTGTGATAATAGACAACAGTGGAATAGCGACCATTTTATGAGTGGAACTAATTTTTAACTATCTTTCATATCTTGCAAGTGAAAAATATTCGAAGAAAATAGATTGTTTCATGACAATTGGGAAGTTGACTATTTTGTAGTGAAAAACAAGCATGGTTTAGTAATGGTTTGATTTATCACGAAAGTGTATTGTATTTAAAAATATACCAATCACGCAACAGGAACAAATCAATGACACTTTTCCTCGAAGATCTTTTCAAGAGCTTATAAATAGGCTTTCTTGAATAATCTTGTGACGGATCTATACGGTCTTTGACTAACCTCCTCTATTTTCCTTAAGACAATTTATTTATTTCAACCAATCTTCACCGAGAGCCAGGCGTGATTTATGTAAATAAGATATATTATATAAGTTCGGGTTTCGCGAGTTAAAAAGTTAAGAGATAGGAAGAGAGAAGTTAAGTGAATTAAAGATGGAGACGTCAACACGAAGTTGTTGACAATCGTAGATAGCCTGTTACGTGTGGAGGTACGCGAGGAGAAGCGGATTGAATATAGTGAAAATCCTTATTACAGAGCGTGGATTCTTCACCCATTCTTCCAGCCAGTAAAAAGGCCGAAGTCATCACGAAGGAACAGCCGATGTAAAATATAAGGTCAGTGATTTTATTTAAGATATTGAGATTATTCTCACGTGGCGTAGCTGTAATTGTGAGCGTTTAAGCTTTCCTAGATTCAGTTGATATTCTGAATATTCCGCTAGTAGTGATTCCCCGCTTAGTTACTCCACTCTCTTTTGTTTTTCTTAAATTGATTAGTGTGTGTCTAAACGTATTTGCTGATAAGAATCAATAAATCTATTTGAATTGCAATTATGTCTTTTGATCATTTAACTCCGCCTACACATCCTGCAGTGTTTTCAGATAGACAGGGAGATAGAGTGTAAGGGGTGGCATTAAGTCACAACAATCTTTACAACAGCAACAAAGTGTTTCGTCAGTGGTAATGTCACAGCGGTAACAAAGGCACCCTAAGATATTTGTTATATTATTGGTAATCATATGAAACCGCTTACTGATGCAGAAATTGTGAAAAAAGTGAATCTTAAATGCTTCCAATTGAGAAAAATTTAGTGACAAAAATAAAAAATTATAATTATATGAAAAAAAAGCAAAATAGGTGTTATAATATTTTGTGTGTGTGTGATCAATTTTCCTATGTTATCTTGGTCTTTAAGCATTTCTCTCCCCTCCCCCCTCTATTAATTCTCATGTTGCAGCTCGCGGGAAAAAACCATCATATGTATGCGGCTCGGCAGAAAAAAAGGCTGAGTACCCCTGATATAGAGTAAGAAATATACTCATTGGCGTAACGGAGATTATTAGGAATTCCTGCAAGAAGTCAGGTTTCTGCGGAAGTCTAGACTCCGGGGACCCCCGTGATGCGGGGGTGTACGTTACGACACTGAATAATGTACTATAATTTATAGATTGAAGAAAACAGAATATTTAATTAATGTTGAATGCTGTTTAATTAAACTATATTAAATATACCTAGTTTAAGTCCTTTACGCTAAAAGAGCCTCAAGTTGTAATGCGTGTCGGTTCCTGCTTCCCTCTAATCCCCCTTGTCTATACTCGGACCCGGCTAGATGCGTGGGAAGAACTGAATAATCAGTCGACATGATTCACTCTAATTATTTTACTATCGAAAAATATCAAGCAAGCTCATTAATAATCCAATCAAGAATGTTGATGAGTATGCAGAGCGCGAAGGTGAGACCCGTTAGCCTGGGGATAATATTACGGACCCTCAACTGATTCCACGATAACCCATACAAGCTCAATTTCAACTCCGCCACGCTCTAATAACTTATTCTTTAACTTCTATTTAAATAAGGCTCACGATACCTGTACTCTTGTGAAATCCTACTGTTGAGGCCTTGAACGGTAATCTTAAACTGTATTCGATCTCCTCCGAGTGATCCTCTCTTGGATTCTTCAATTGATACTTTTTTTTAACTTAGATTCGCACTCAATAACTTCGCGTCATCCACTCACCAACTAACTCTCAAAACTCGCGAATACAGAATTTATAAAAAAAACTTAATTTGCATAATCAAGTTTTCTTACATTCGGTGAAAGTTGGTTGGTAAAAATGTTTCCCCAGAAGAGTCCCCAAGGGGTTAGTAAAAGACGCGTATAGATCCGTCACAAAGTGACCACGGTAACCTATTGTTATGAGCATGGACATATGGCTAACGTGCCATGAGTTCGAGCCCTGGTGCCCCTGAAGAACTCGCTGTATAGAGGGGCTTAGGCACGTTAAATCTGTCGAAACTCAGTCTTCCCATTAGCGTGATGTGGTAGTTTGAAGAGGGATTACCAGCTCAAGTGAAGTTCTAGTCACTTAACCGAGATTTAAAATTACGTGGTTCGCTGCCAATAGCCCTCGTGTTGCCTTACAGTGTGACGTTTATGTACCTTTCACTTTTTCAAGACAGTCTTCAGTGAGATTTTAAATCCGGGGTGGATAGCTTTATAATAAATGCATCATTAAATATTATTATATTTGTAACTATTATGTTTTTATTTTGAGTTTTGCTTTAAATGCAGTTTCAAAAAAGGGAGTTTTTTATTTTATTTACGTAGGTAAGTACATATTCCCTATTTATTATTGTTATAATAAATATCGTTGAATTTTTCTCCTTACCTCACCATACCAATACGCTGCCAAACACACCACACACACACACATATATATATATATATATATATATTCATTTTGTAGATTGTCGGGAACAAAGAACAGTAAGAAATAAATTATTGAATAAATAATTAGCAATAATTAATAAAAAATGTTTAATAACAAATACTGAATTAAATTTTAAGTACTATATACATGGGATTATAATCGATCGAAAAAAAATCATGGGCTATGGAGGAGGGTCTGGACCCGTGGACCCCCCCCCCCACCTTTGTGTGTGCCACTGATTGTGGATGGACCGCAACACCTTGAAAAAATTAAAAGTAGCCCGTACCCTGTAAAAGTCTGCCCACCCCTGCTTTAAATCAAAGAAATATAGAGAGAAAAATTAATAACCCCGTGTGTATTTTTATAATAGCATAAAATCAACATCATTTATAATTATAATTTATCAAGAACCAGACATGATTTCTTGTTACTGTCTTTAATAACCTTATTCGCCAATTCCAAGATCAGATTTCTCTTTCTCTTGCTAACAACCCAATCCTTTTTCCGACTTTAGCCAATCAACCCTTCCCCCAATTCATCGGTATTCCGTGAATAAGAATACAAACGACTCAACTCGGTCATCTAGGACAGGTTTAACGATCGCAATTTCGGATATTCCCGATTTCGATTCAAAGCTTTTGACATAATCGATAGTAAGCCCTCGCGGCGCTTATAGTAAATAGTCCCAGAGAAGAGATGGCGCCAACCAGGTGCTGGATGACGATCGTGCGACAACCGATATTGCATTACATTCACAAAGTCTGAATGGCAACAGTTCATACATCACTCGATTGATTTGATTGCTTTCTCCACGCACTGAATGGGAATTGTGTCGTTAAAGCGAAAACTCTTACTTTGGAACGACTTTTAATGAAATTTAAAGCATAAAAGGTATTTGTGTGTTTCGCTGGAGAAAGATTATTGCATAAATATGTTGACCTTATTATTGTTTTAGAATTGATGGAGTGAGATTAGATTTATTTTCGTAGGTTGATTCTTTACATTTGATCTTTTTTGCTATGGCTATTTTTAATTCTTTTTGCAGAACAGTTGTTCAGAGGTTTTTGACGCCCTGTCATTTTTTTGCTGCTACACTTTTAAAAGAATTATTGAAATTTTAATAGAAAATTGAATTAGGTGTCAATGATTCAAAAAGACAGGAAACGTCACCATATTTATTGTATATATCTGAACTGAATTCAGTGGCGCAACAGCTCATAAGGGCCAAGGCTTACTGTGCATATCTCAGTTTACGTGACCTTAGGCACTGGGGTGCATGTGCAGATGTTTCGGTCAAGTGGTCAGCCTGACGCGAAACCCGCATTGTATATATCTACAATGAAACAAGATATCAATCATTGGCATGACCAAGTAATTTTAGCACGTTTTTCACATGTTGTGTTTTACTAAAAACAACTAATGAACTTTTTCAGGAAAATTGTAGAAAATTCGAAAAAATAAAAAAAATATGATTCGGGTCATCTAGGCACAAATGCGACAAAGCGAAAACCGAAGTCAATTGGTACTATTGCTGAAAAAAGGTACGACAAAATATGGAACGAAGACGAAGACAAATTGCATCTAATAGCGCTTTGTCACTAAAAAAAACGCGCTAAAAAGACATACTCATTCATCATGAGATCTCCGGAACTGTTATACTAACAGACTTGAAATTTGGTTCATGTGTTACTTTTGTTGAGTACAGATCCGATAAGAACGGGTTTGGAGAAAATCGATTCTCAGCGGGGTTGCGGGGGGTTGGGACGATTCATAGATAAAAGTTCCCATTTTTGAACTATAAGACCTAAAAACTTGAAATTTGGTTACCATGTTTCTTCTGTAGAATAGAGATCCGCTAAGGGATAGTCTTAAGAAAATTGACTCCCAACGGGATTTCTGAGGTATTTTAGACAAAAGAAAAATTCCTGTTTTGGTTTATTTGACATACAGACTTGATGTTTGGTGTGGGCATGATTCTTTTGTTCTGTAAAGATTCGCTAAAAACGGGTTTTGCGGAAATCCACTTTGGAGCGGGATTACGGGGTATTAAAGATAGAAATTCAAGTCCCATCCTCTTTTGAATTAAGAGCCGATAACTATAAGAATATCTTTCAATACTTTCGAAACCTTAATGCTAGACTTAAAACTCGGTTCAAATGTAGTATAGGAGGCCCTTTGGATTTGGCGATTTTTCTTTAGATTTGGTGATTTTTATAGATATTATGTTGAGATTTCAAATTCATTCTGGCTTCCGCGGATACCTTTCGCTAAGTGAAGTAGCTTGGCAATCGATTTTGGTCGCCAAAAGTAATTGGCATAGCCAAGGGCTCCCTATACTACACTTTAATCTAAAACTCTATATAGTTATATAAAATCATGAAATACTTAGCGAAGGGGACGGATAACGGCTAGTTGTATATATATATATATACAATGATAATAATTGATATTCAAACCTCTACTCTTTTCTTCACATGATGTTGAAATTGAGAATACCATAAGTATTATTTCTTTAAAAAATATAGGCTTATTTTTATTATCATTTCTTGCACACATCTATAAGGGATGCGGTCTATCTCTACCCCACCTAGAAGTGGGGAGGAAGTGAAGGATGACAAGCCATAATTTTTTCCAATCTATTTATTAAACACACAAATTATCAACAGACAGAATTCTACTAATTCAAACTAAAAGAGATGTTCCTAATCTAAGAAATATGAGATTAAACAACGAGAGGCGCGAATTATGAGAAGACTTCTTATATACCTCGATCCTCCTTTTTTAGGATCAATCCACTTCTCTAAATATCTGAGTTATAATTTAACTATGTTGACCAATCGTCACTTTAATACCTTCAACTATCTAATCTTTGAAACGTACTAAATGTAGTATAATGCCTGATCGGTAGCTATCTCTCCTCTTAGTCAGAGTCTATACCTCAATCTCCATATAATTCATTTCCTTTAGCTTGAAAACCTAGACTATATATATCCGATCTAATCTGCTTATCACTGTTGCTTCCAAAGGGTTAGTTGTGATTAAATTTAAATTGATAGACCAAAGATTTCCCAAGAGGATTAGAAGAAGGACGCTGATAGATCCGTCACATACCTTTCTGTTAAACAATTCATTATTTTTATGAATAATTCTGTAATCTACTTTGAATCCAATTGGTTAATTATTTGTCCCCACTTACGGAAAATAAAGAAGTCTATGATAGAGATACATCGGATCAATGACCAATAACGTTTTCAGATTTCTTGAGACCCTGGATTCCTTTTAAAATTAGGCCCAACCACTGACCCTTTAAGTAGATGATATATAGAATGCGATATCAAATACTCGTAGCAAGTAAATGTATAAATAAATTAAATCTCGCAAACCTAGGTACAAATTGATTGGACCGATTGTCGTGCCGAAAGTTCACATTTATCCACAGAATGGTGTGCCTTGTTTCCACAACGACGTTACGTCCTGCTTCAATGCTGAAGTACCAGTTTGCATTGGTAGTGGCCACCAGGGACGTCTTAAGGCATGGGCCAACTGGGCCCAGGGCCTCACCCTAGGAGGGGGCCTCGTTTAGTTCTCGACTCTGTCTTAATAAGATCATGATCCGGATAATTTTATTGGTCAAATATTATTCCCGAACATATTCTCCCTAAACCAGAGAATTTCAAACTGCATGTCAACTGGAAAAAGTGGTAAGACTGTATTATTATGTGATGACCGTTGCCCATGTCCAGGCCTGAACCTAATACCATAAACAATCATTTAACTCATTTAGTCGAAGTGCGGCCATCGGTTGAGCCATGCGCATTAATTTGTTTCAAATTACCGTTTGAACGAGTTTTGTACAATGTATGCTACATACTATCTACTTTTAAAGATCTCAGGTAGGGCATACTTTTGTATAGGGGCCCAGGGCCTCAAAAATTCTTAAGATTTCACTGGGTTCAGGGCTTCAAAGAGTCTTAAGACGTCCCTGGTGGCCACCATGATCATTAGATTATTCACAGCTTTATTTCAGTGTATGGGGTCAAATGTCCACTCCGCAATTTCCTGTGTCCATTTCTGAACTAAATCAAGAATCTTAACTGCAATTAATGATTTACCGATGGGGTATTTGCAGAATAACGAAAGGAGGCCACATCAAACATTTGTGATAATGGTAAATTGACTATTTCTATCTTGTAACACTGTGCATTTTAAATTTTTTCCTGTATATTACATGCACTAAATCATTCCTTTTTCCCAACTAATTTGTAAACACCCTGCTTATTTAATCTATCAAATGATTAACATTCATTCTCGAGTTCCAACAACCCTTACACTGTCATACTTTTATTGTAAAGCTACTAAATTGGCGCCATTAGCAGCTTATACTCGCCAAGACTATTGTAAACGCGTAGGCTCAAGAATTCTTAAGAATAATATGCATTAAAGATTAACACCACACAAATGTTATCTTTCTGAAAAGGTAGTTGACTGTGTGTTCTAAATTTCCCTGGTAGTTAAACTGGTAATTTGCGAGAAAACGTGTAACTATTTTTATCATTTTTTCCCTCTCCATGCCTTGAGTAATGTTGTAAGAAACGTTTAGTGACATTTCTAGTATTTGTCATGGTTGGACACAAATTTCTTTGACATGGAAACGTTACCTGTGCTTTTTTGTTTTCTTATGTAAGCTGAAGTGTTTCTGTTTCCTACTTTTTTGTATACAAATCCTATAATTTACTTTGTTAGCATCTATTCCAAAGTGCAATAAATCACAGGAGGTCTTTTCCCTCGGGAATTTCTAAGTTTAAATACATGATTTGAAAATAGACACCTTAAAATATTTAAAATAATGTTCTGAAAGTGTTTGTTTATGTTAATTCGAAATTCCCGGCTGTAATATACGGAATTAAACTAATGTATCGGTACATAAGTATTAACCTTATGCTAGCAATTTATCGATAAAGATTAACTTAATGCCAGATTTATCGCCAAAAATTTTACAAATTGTTGCAACTTATTTGATACTATCCTATGGGAAATTACTAAAATTTGTTGAAATTCACCAAACGTTGCCAATAGTATTTGTATAACACGTATGACATGTGTACAATAGTATGATATGTATGAATTAATGCGAAAATATTGGCATATCTATCTGGATAAGATTTTTTAACCTTAAGAAATTTATATAAAGTCATTCATTCAACACATTACATTCTTCGTCAAATTGATATACAGAATTTAGATTTAGATGTTCAAACAGTTTTTATAACAGCTAATAAAAGATCTGAAATTTAGAGAATTTATACCTTAATCGTCTGAAAAAATTTCTTTTAAAGTCGATTGATAAGTTTAGTTTTACTTATTTAAAATGTCAAAAACGAGTCTTGTGTCTAATACAAAAAATTAGGGAAGAGAGTTATAGTTATAATAAATTTCTTTTTGGGACCATTTGTAATATTACAAATAACATACTTCTAATACAATTCAAACTTCATAAACTATAATTTAAATATAAATATTATAAATTATTCGCCGCGCGCTCTTCTTTCCTTAATCAAATACGTTTATAACAATTGAGATGAATCGAAAGAGCCGTCCTGAATAAAAATATCAACCATATCCACTAAGTTTCAGTCCAATGAATATTTCCATTGTCGTTTTGATAAAATAAATGTTTTCGGAATTCAGCCTCTTATTGGATAATTTTTTCA
>BMAO01002454.1:0-32705 GCA_019973975.1 Trichonephila clavata
AGTGATCTTTTCCTTTTCCCAAGGGGTTTACTGTCTTTGGTAAACACGGGTTTCACGAACCCGGTATACCCTAGTGATCCTTCTCTATTTTCGACCCTCCTTCTGTCATTACTTTCATTACTTTCATTCTTCCCTCTTTCCCGTCTAGAGACCACAGATTAAAAATTTTTTAAATATACATAATTATAAAATCGAAAATTTTTTTTTGTTATTAAATTCTTTATATATATTGTTATTAAATTATATTCTTTATATATATTGTTATTAACACAGTTTTGTTTTTATTTTGTGATACATTAATTTGATTCTTTATTATTGATTTTATTTTCGATATTCGTATTGTGTTTTACTAACACCATTGTTTGTCAACCCGCATGTTTGCCGTGTGCGGCGTCCCGTAAGGAGGAAAATGGTATTCTGGGGATACCTTTGCGTTCCCTTTGGCCCACGCTTCGCGTAGACGGGTGGCAGGAGTGAGCCCGCTTCTGTCAATGGGCTGGAGATAATTCTCATCGGAGACATTGCTTTAGGGTTAGTGCTGCAGATAAGGGGTGGCGGGTTTACCCGTTGGATCCTCGACCTGATGCTGTAGTACTATATTCTGGGTGTACTAGAGGTAAGCGCCGAGCCTGACAAATGTCAGTTGACCGGCACACTGCCTCCCTTGTTGGACTCCGTGGTGGGTGGAGGCACGCCAGGATGAATTTCCGTTTTCTTTTATGGATCCAATGCTGATGTGCCCGGGTAAAGGCCTTATTTTACCCACCCTAACCATTGATCAGATTTCTGTTCATACGATATTTTTACTAATTTCTATACTGAACAACGGAATGTCGACTAAATCACCTTTTGCTATTCACAAAGCTCTCTAAGTAATATGTGGTGAACCTAAATCTATTAAAAGACTGCGATCCGGTGATCTAATAGTTGAAACACTCTCTGCCGTACAAACCAAATCTTTACTTCTCGCAAAAACTTTTCTAGATTTACCCGTATCAATAAGTCCTCTTAAATCTCTGAACACTTGCCGAGGTGTCATATCTGAAACTGACCTATTCAGCACCCCCGATTCGGAAATCCTCGATGGAATCTCCAATCAGGGTGTAATTCAGGTCAGGAGAATCACAATTAACAAAGATGCTGCAATAATTAATACGAAACATATAATTTTAACATTCGATAGCCCGAAACTTCCTTCCACAATAAAAGCTGGTCACCTAAACTGTAAAATCCGCCCTTATGTACCGAATCCTCTGTGCTGCTTTAAGTGTCAGAGATTTGGACACTCGCAAATTTCCCCCCGCGGCCAACTTACTTGCTCTAGATGTGCATCTGTGTTGCATTCTTCTGTAGATTGCACTCTAGAGCTTAAATGTATTAATTGCTCTCAACCCCATACCGCCGATTCCAAACTTTGTCCAAAATGGAAAACTGAAAAGCAAATACAGGAATTAAAAACATAACTTACTTAGAAGCCCGAAAGTTATTAGCCCCTCTTTCATCACAGACATACTCCCAGGCTGTTAAATCACAATAACATCCTCTTCTACACAGACAGATGAAAATATCACTAAAATTATATGTCCACCATTAAAACTACTTCAAGCTTCTTCATTTCCGAAACAAAATTTATCTCTCTCTCTATTCCATCAGTCTCTACATCTTCAGCTCAAGCAGATCTCTTGCCATCCACGTCTCTAATAGCTGCTACAACATCAGACTCTTAGTCAGAAACTCTTTTGCACAACAACGTCCCTTCCACATCCAATATATCCTCTCCTGCGGCTTCCACATCATTTTCAACGCAAGCACAACCTTTGACATCAACCTCTTCAATAGCAGCTACTGTGTCAGAATCTCAGCCACCTATTCCTCTATCTAATAACGTACTTTCCACCACCGATAATATATTTTCACCTATTGAATCCTCTTCGAAATCAACTATTCATCCCTCTTCTGTTGTTGTTGAAACTCCCACCTGTACAACATCTAGTACCATAGCTACTACCTCCGAATCCAGTAGCTTAGCATCAACAGATACAACTTCTGTATCTCAGGCTTCAAAACGTCGTAAAAAAAGGCGTCCTACCAAAAACATATCTAACACTGGAAAACCAAAAATAGAGATTAAATGGCACCCCATAAACCGAGAAAAAGTTCACCTATTCAAGACACCTCAGATGAGGACATGATTATGTATGACGTAGAAGAAGAGGTGGAAACACCGAAAAAGGAAACAATAAAATTCTTGTCGGAAGAATACTGGAAAAATGAGACCTGGAGACAGGAGGGATTTTTGCACGTTATTACTCCAAGAAAGATTGAAGAAAAAACTGAAAAACGATTATTAACCCCAACGAAACACAGAAATTGAAATTATTTGAATCATACTTATCGGACTTGGTGGGGTTAATCCCCACCAAAATCTTGTTATATTAAAACTTTTACCTATACATAAAAATATTTCTTTTCTCTGAATTATTTTAACCTTATTTGAATTGGTGGGGCATCCCCCACCAAAATCTGTTTGCTGCTTATTTGTGTGAACTTTTATATGCGAGTATTTTTAATGATTTTTAATATTTTAACGATTGATTGGCGCAGCTTAGCCGAAATCGACTCTTGCGCCATAAAACACTTCATTCACTCACTCACTGACTACCAGTAGTGACGTCACAAATCAGTCACGAGGCCTTGTGTATATCTCTCTCTAGGAGGTGATGCCTCAGTTCCATATCCTGGTTAACTTTGATGTTGGGCATGGCGATAGTGGGGTTTTTCCTTCTGCTTAACAGGAATCATGGCTATTGGCTGAGGCGATAGCATCTGGGAGGCATGGCAATGATTCTTCATCTGGCTGCTGTAGAGATGATTTTTTCTGGCATGGGTGAGAGCTTAGAGCTCAACTAAAATGTGTAGTCTTAGAATGTTTCTAAACGCCATACTTTTGATACTTGTTGAAGTGACTACATCGACCTCTGAGCTAGAACCCAATTCAACAAATATCCACGTCATGCCATTATGAGGACGTTGAGCATTGACAAATGCAATGGACTCGATTCATCTGACGTCATAATCACATGGTGGTGGGCGGAGCACATAGCCACGTGTTTCATTCGTGTTTGATACGATTGAGTATTTTGACGGCATTTCCGGATTTCCATCTACTATCAAATGAAATCCTTTATTTCCTTTAACATGTGGCCGTGGTTGCCAAGTGGTCTAGGCATCGGATCGTGGCTAGCATGTTATGAGTTCGATTCCAGTACCACTAAAGGCCCACCTTGTAGGGGATCGATGCACGTAAAATCTGTCGAGAGCTCAAACGTCCTGTCGTTGGTGTGGTGTGGTAGTTAGTAGAGGGGGTTGCCAGCTCAGGTGTCGTCCGCGTCACTTGACCATGGTTCAAAATTACGCGGACCCTCCCCAAAAGCCATCGTTTAGCTAAAAAGTGGAATGTTAATATTCACTCACTCACTTTCTGTTAACATAAAAAAAACAAATTATTTATATTTTTATATGCATTCCTGATAGCTTTATAATTTTTTTAAAACAAATTTCCATTAATATCTCTATTTTAATTGCAAAATTACAATTCGTAAATTCTCTGAACACCTATCGCTAAATTATGTTGCTTAATTATCAATCCGGTCGCCAAAAACACATATCGCTAAATTAAGTAGCTTGGCGATCGATTCCAGTCGCCAAAAAAATTGATATCGCCAAGTGTTTCCCATCTTCTACATTTTAATACTTAATTTCTAAGTACATATGATTTTGTTGAATTGAATGATGCATAATTTTTTGAAACTCGTTGTGGGTGATAAACTAATTACTAAGCCTAAAAGCTTGCAAAAACACAAGACACGAAGTCAAAGAACATAAGTATAAGCAAAGCTTAAAGCTAATACATTAAACTAAATCTATGTATATATTTAATTTCTTTTCAAAAAGCAAAGGACTAGAAAATATGTTAAAAATATTTAGAGTACAAAAAAAAAATTTAAAGAATGTAAGCAAATTCGAAAGTTAACGCCCAACCACAATCGTAATACGATCAGCTAATATTGTTAGTTAATCGCACGTTACATGCTGATGGTCGAACGATCACCACGGCCTCTAGTTTCGAATCGATCCCATTTCAAGCCAATCAGCCCCTCTACACGGTGTTTTATAGTAGCACTGAGACTTGATACAACGGCTTCACAAGAACACTAGGTCAACACTTCGTAATCATAACCACTAGGCTACTATGGCTATATCTAGATTCCAGAACTCAGCTCTTATATTAATGTAAGATGTGATATGAAAAAATGTGGTAATATTTCAGATGATAATGTCCTCTCACAGTGATTCAAGATTATTATATAGAGTACCAGTATTTTGTGAAGGTTTATGCTTGCGAAATAAGCAAAAAAAATTTTAAAGAAATGAAAAACAAGCAATGATACCGTATAGTTAAACAATGCTATAAGGTTGACGTAAAATTTCTCAAATGGCACAGCTTGGAAGACGACAATTTTTCCAGGCCATTATCATCACTTTCACGTGTCCATGTTAGCCCAGTGGTCAAGGTAACGGATTCATCATCCATGTGTCATGCCTAGTACCGCCGAAGACCCGGCGTGTTGGGGGATGATGTACGTTAAAACTCTCGAAGTTCAAATGTCCACCTGTTCGCCTGGCGTGTAAGTTAGGAGAGGGAGTTGCCAGAGCAGGTGTCGTTCTAATCACTTGACGTCTCGACGTTACTATTCACTCACTCGTTTACACATCATCACTGTGACTTAACCAGGGATTTAATCACCATTTTTTAATCATTTACTTGTGTCGTTCTAGTCAATTGACGCTCGACGTGACTATTCACTCACTCGCTTACACATCATCACTGTCACTTAACCAGGGTTTTAATAACCATTTTCTAATCATTTACTTGTGACAATCTAGTCACTTGACGTCTCGACGTTACTATTCACTTACTCGGTTACACATCATCACTGTCACGTAACCAGGGTTTTAATCGCCATTTTCTAATCATTTACTTGTGGCCGCCGGTTTCCGAGTGGTCTAGACATCGGATCATGGCTAGCGTGTCATGAATTTGATAATATTACCACAAAAGATCTGCCGTGTAGGGGTATGAGGCACGTTAAATCTGTCCAGAGCTCAAACGTCCTCCCGTGTGTGGTGTGGTAGTTAGGAGAGGGGGTGCCAGCTCAGGTGTCTTCCGCGTCACTTGACCATGGTTCAAAATTACGCGGACCGTCGCCAAAAGCCCTCGTGTTGCTAATCAGTGAGACGTTAATATTCTCTCTCTCTCTAATCATTTACTTAATCGTAGGACTTTCAGCCAATAGCCTTCATTATATTTTTAAAAAACATCAGTGAAATCAATACAGTTCAACAATTTGTGCTCCTGGAAAAATTTGAATAGCCTAAAGGAAAAGGCTTAAAGTTTAAAAAAGACTTTATAGATTTCTTACTCTAAAGTCAACAGTAAGATAGATCATTATTGGCAGTACGCTGGTTGCCTATAGTTGCATTATATATTCGAAAGCCCGGTGGTTGATGTAACAGACTATTGGCTGGACTGTCATGAGTTCGAGCTTAGTGCCGATGAAGAACAGCCGTGTAGGTAGGCTGATGCACGTTAAATCATTGTGGCTCAAACGTCCTCCAGTGGGTGTGGCGTGGAAGTTAGGAGATTCGAGTGCCAGCTCAGATGTCATCCTTGTTATTTGTCTATGGTTTAAAAGTACGAGGTCCGTCACCAAATCCTTTGGGTGGCTTGATTCTCCCGAGTAAATAAATACGTAAACAACCCTCCTGCAGCTTTATAGGGCGACACGAGCGCACTATAAAGCTGCAGTAAGGTTACTCCTCATATTAGAGTTTATTAACAGCGCTTGGCACTGACTCCACTTAACACCAGTCTCGTCGAAGTTTTGATGTATGTCAAATATGTGTCTGAGGATTAGATAAAGTGACTTTTGATATGAAAATAGGGACTTTCTATTCAGGTGCAGACCAAGCCATTTGTGAAATATAAGCTTGAGAAAACTCACTGCCTAATATTATGAGAAATATTAGCTGCGGTTTTTAGAACTTTTACTGAGGAGGTAATTCTTCCTTGGGGTGATTTTTTTTTTTTTACTCAGAGTTCAGTAGTGAACTTTCTACATTTGGTTAATTTTGTTTCCAATACCACCTATCCTACGGTGTCAGATCGAGGCCCACAAAATTTATTGCGGCAAACGGCTAGAAATGTACGCCTGTCATTATCCGTAGCATTCAGCACCATACTGGTGACAGTGCGACTTAGCTCTGTACCACCCCAATTTTTAGGGAAAACACCCTGGGTGTGGTCAGGGGCCCCACCTCCCACCAACCTCACAAGAGGCTATTTAGAGTACTCCATGCCGCAATAAAAAGCACTAACATTTATGCCTCCACCGGGATTCAAACCCAGGCCCAGCGACACAGCAGTCAGCGTCACTAACCACTTTACACGATAAGCGGCTTCTACGTTAAGTGTCTATCCTTAGCACAGTGTTAATTCAAATCAACCAACTTGCAACAGAACAACGTAAGTGAATGTTAATAGCATAGATTTCAAAAAAGTGTATAAACTACATTTAATATTTAGCGTGAATGAAGTATAATATATCATTCACTCAAGTGACTTTTACAGTTGTTGATAGAATCAAAACCAACAATTCAAATGGCCCAGGCTGAATTGTTTCCTTCAGTAAGTACGTTTCAAAATATTAAATTGGAATAATTCAACACGGTGCTCCTCAAATTTCCAATATTTACGCGACCCAATTAAAAGTTTCATCGCACTCGCCGCCATACAATAGCATTTTTATGCAATAATAATGTACTTTGAAAGCTACTATGCATCCTTACTTATAAACCGTACAAATTATCAAGATAAATATTAAACGTTGTACATGTGTGTGTTACTTTTAAGTTCCTTCTAAGTAATAGTAAGCTACTTCTAGTAGTGTTACCTTTCCTTTCTAATTTTTAAAATGGAGGATATTGCAAAAGAAATGCAACGTGCATGTTATTTTTTGTCATATTTTATTTATTCAGCTTCCTTTTAATGAGTTAACCTCATTAAATCTTTTGTTTTCGGTATTATCGCGCCTAAACGTAAGTTTATCACCCCCCCCCCCCAGTTTGAGAACCATTGACATAATACTTCATGTTTTCCACCTCTGCTTAAAGAAGTTCATGCGTCATAAATCTATTCAAAATAAGCTTATGTATATAAAATTTTTATATTCAACAGCAATTTGATGTGCTGTTTATTTTTAAGAAATTAATAATCTCAAATAATTGTTTTATTAAGCACGCACAACTGTGGCAAGTATTCTTAAAATTGCAAAGAGGGTCGCTTTACTGAACATTTTTACTGTATTTGCAATACAATAAAATGTGTTAGTTTAAAAATATTTTTTAGAAAGAGTCCGAACAGTTATAATTTCTGTGTGTATTTCTTACATTAATTGCTTTAAAAAGGCAATTTGTGAGCAACATAAAAATATAAGTTGACAAAAGTGTTTGAAGTTTGTGACAAATTAGGAGATTACCAAAACGCAAGGTTATATATATATTTAACCTCTAATGTTTAGGTATATGTTGGTTGTTTATTATTGGCTCTATTTTTGTGTAACACCAAATTGATTTCAAGAAAGTAATGAGTCTTATTTCAAAAACAACAATTTCCATACTGGACACTTTTGTTGCAGGAAATTGTTCTGTTTCGTAATTTTGTTCGATTTTTTTTACCTTTGAATAAACAAAAATTAACATGTTTTATATTTCGAATATCATAGCTCAGTAACTGATATCTTTGATCAAATTTTGTACTGAAAAATCTATTTTCAAAATGTTTTAGTGTTGGTCTTGTCTAAACTAGTTGTCTTGATGATGCTGGCTTTGTCTTCAGCATCATACACTTTTCGCTGTGATTCGATCACAAGTTTGACTAGCCGCTCAATCGCATGGGTTTGATACAGGAAGCTTTGTACCAGAGATATCAATCACTGTATAACCTTCGGTAGGCGGCGTTATCATCTCCTTTCTGTGATCAGAGACTAAATACTCATCACTATCCATTTTTATGGTAATTCTGATCCGTCACAGTTTGTTTAATGTCATGCATGATACTTGAATTATCATCATTATCTTAAATATCAGATCCTATGTTTTATTTGCTCGAATAAGAGAACTTCCAATGTTTCATTGGAAGTAATTTGATTGGCCCATCTCACTTAGATTTTTGTTCTTTCCAGCTACTTTGTTAAAGTTTACATTCGTTGTCTTGAAGTTTCAAAATATACCAAATCGTATACACTTTAGCTGGAACGAAATATATAACTCATGTAAAGGAGTTTCATTCACTTCATGGAAATAGAAATTAACTAAAATCGTACATTTTCTTAAATTTGAGGGTATTTTTTTTCGCACGTGCAATCAATTCCAAAATGATTCTTGTAACTCCTACAGCCACCCTCCGGTATAGTGGTTAGTGACTCTGGCTGTGTAAGTGTGCCGTAGAGGGCCTGGGTTCGAATCCTGGAGAAGGCATTTATATTTGTAAATGGATAGTGTCATTGCGGCATGGGGGGGGGGTACTCTAAATAGATTTTGAGCCGCAAGTCCTATCATGAGGTTGGTTAAAGGAAGTTAGGTGGAGGCCCCTGACCACCCCTTGAGTGTTATTTCTTACGATTGGGATGAAAACGTGCTAAATGGTGCAATCACCTGAATGGTGCTCAAAGGTGCAGCTAACGACAGAGGTACAATGTAGCCCTTTGCCATGATGAACTTCTTGGGTCTCGATTTTGCATTTGCCGATTAGGTGGCATTAGCAACTAGCTATCTCGTCAAAACGGGAGCAGATTAAAGTCTGAATATATATCAAGCTATTTTTATGATTAGGGCTTTGTTTGTATCGTGATTTAAATACTGTCCAAATTTATAGTAATTAATATTTCCATCATTATTAAAAGATTATGGTAGTCAAATTAAATCATTAGAGAAATGTCTGTTTTTATCGCAAAGTGAATGACGTGTGTCAGGAGTTGATCACTCAAAAACGCGAGGCATTTAGCGCATTGGATACTATAGCGCACCTTTTACTTCTTACAGTGTGCATTACGTCAAAATAAAGCACAGAAACGTAGCTTTGAATCCCATTAATTCCCAAGAAAGGATCGAAATGGAGAAATATTCCTTTGCTAATAATTTAATAAATTGTTAATAAACAAGTAAAGAAATATTTCTATTTTGGTCAACAAAGAAACGTTATTTCAATGATATTTTTTTAATTACGAATAATATAAATATGTGCACGCATATGACAGAATCACAATATATGTAATTAATGCAGCAAAACGCTCTTTAAAAACTTGTAACCACATCAAATTTGTAATTACATTTTTTCAAAAAACTTGTATAAAATGGGTAAGAATTTATCTTGAAACCAGAGAGTAAAAAGAATGCTGACGTCTATATAACTAGCATATGATTATTCAGGTTAAGTTAAATCTTTCGCACAAATATGACATCTGTTTTATCCAATGCTGCTGTCATCTAGAGGAATATCAACTGAAATATCTCTTGAACTCAAATTAATAAATTAGCATTTGAAAGAAGCTATTAACATCAAGTGTCATCCACAACAAGTTTTAAAATATGTGTAAGAACTTGAGTGTGTGGATGAATAAAAAGTTCAAATTTTCATTCGTTGATAAAATACAAGATATATAAATACATGGTGTGAACTATTAGTAGGAATTGAAAAATCAATGCCGTTACTTTTTTAATGAAGAATGTGCTTTTGAACTTTACTCGAACAGTGAATACTTTATGGCAGTAGGCGGGCAAACTTTTTGGTAAGATTTGATAATTATCTGATTTACTATCCAATAGTAAATAACTGCGTGCCACTTCCAACTTTTCTAACAAAAGATAAAAATTTGAAAAGAATTTTATTTATTGGCTTGTAAGATTTTTACGCAAATATGCATTTATGCATCATAATGAATGATTTAATATATTAAAGTAAACACTTCGGTTTTACTGTAAATAAACTTTTTACTCTTTTATAAACTTCTAGGGTATAAAAAATAACTTTAGACATTTAAATCTAATTTATTATTAAACGGCAGAGCTTGCCATATGTGGCTTTTTTGAATGTGTAGTTTTCTTACCAAGTCGTCTATATATACATTAATTCTTCAATATGCTAACAAAGTTAGTGTTTTTTCATATCTCGGTTAATTTTAAGTGATATTAGGATTTTAGTGTTCGTAATAGAAAAAAAAACTTGTTCAGACATATATTGATCAAAAACTACAACACTATGTGGTGGCCGTGATAGCCCAGTGGTCATGGTATTGAATCGTGGCTGGCATGAGTTCGTGCCCACTACCACTAAAGACCCGCCGTTTAGGGGAGCGATGCACGTTAAATCTGTCGAGAGCTCAAACGTCCTCCCGTTTGTGTGGTGTGGTAGTTAGGAGAGGTGGCTACCAACTCGGATGTCGTCTGCATCTCTTGACCATGGTTCAAAATTATGCGGACGATCGCCAAAAGCCCTCGTGTTGCTAAACAGTGCAACGTTAATATTCACTCGCTCACTGCACCGGGTGTTATGGTATAGGGCGGTATTGGATTTCTCTCTCACTCCTCTAGTGCGCATTGTCGGTACTTTAAACAGCCAGAGCTAAATCTCCGAGTTGTTAGAGCCAGTTTTTTTTCCTTACCTTCATTGCTTGGCCACAGCCATATTTCAACAGGATAATGCGCAACCACACGCATTGTCCAAAAGTTCTTCGTCAAGCACCATATTAAATTGGTTACCTGGCTGGCTCGCTATCCGGATCTCTAATTGATAGAAAACATGTGGTCCAAAGTTGTTTAACGATTGACATAGATTAAACCCCCAGCTACCACACCAGAGAAACTTTGACAGCGTGTTGAAGCTGCTTGGTCTGATGTACCCCAAGAACACACTTAAAGTCTTTTTGAATCAATGCCGAGGCGTGTGGCAGCGGTGATCTCCAACAATGGCGGCTACTCTGGCTACTGATTCTGGCAAGAACCACACTTCACAGAAGTTTATAAATTTAATTATTTGATACTTGTTCAACCTGTCTAGAAAAAAAATTTGTTGTCTTTCGTGGTGTTGCAGTGTTATATCAGTGTGTTTTATTTTTAAAATGTCGATTTATTTTGTTTACTTTTAATTTATATAAAACTTTTGTTTTCGACTCTATAATATGCTCGCACTCTCTCGAAAAGATGTCACGCCCCCATAGAGGGTGCGCCCCACAGTGTGAGAATCGCTGACTTATACTATATCAAAAACATCACACTAGGGACTGTAGCATTAGGAAATTTTTAATTGCAAAGGAATTAGATAAAATAGCACCGCTTTTATCTTTTTAAAATTTTAGACTGTGTACGAGTAGGTACATTTATTTAAAAATATGCTTGCCTTTTTTTCTTATCTGGGCAAAATAGGAACTTTTTTGAGTGGCGATCAAGGGAAAAAAATTGGCTGAAATGTGAATCCTATCCTTCTGTTAAGATTTCTATAAACGCTTACAGATATGGTATTGTAAAGCCATTTTCGGCGAATTTAATTTTTGGTATTTCTGTGAATATGTATATCTAGTGTTTGTAAATGTATATCTGAGTTTTAACGCTTTATAGTATTTAAGGGGGTCACTTCACAAAAGTCGATCCAAAAATCGATTTTTCAATTTTGATTGAAAAATAAAATACCACTCTTTCTCTTTCTACTGCAATTTAAATTTTTGTTCTAGTTGAATTAGAAGTATTTTTAACATTTTTTTAAAAATTTGTTTACATCCGTCAAACCCAAAACCAGCTGATTGCCACGCCCCTTTCATTTCAAAACAAAAGACACTTGCTACTTTTCAGCCTCATCAAATATTTTAAATTGATTAAAAGGATTTATTTTGATCCGTAACTTGTTCAGGAAAGAAGTGAAGTGAATAAATGTAGCTGTTTGTGTACTTTCTGGAAACTGGCGTGTTGTTTTTTACCTCTTCAAATATTTTACGAATTTCTGCTATTGGAAACATTGTTTCTATCAAAACCTTTTTTAACATGTTTATGTTTAATAATAAAACGTTTAAAAAACGAAAATTTGGAAACAAAGGTACAAAAACCCAAACTTTCCAGAAATTAAATGTGTGATAAGTCAGAATAATATGAATTCAAATTATACATGAATAATTCAACTTTAAAAGCTAAGTTAGGTAAGTCAAATAAAGAGTATGTTTCCTTTTAGATTCATTTGAATGTTTTTTTTTTGAAATAATGAACATTCTACTGTTTTCTTGTGCTTTGAAACCACATTTATTATAAATAAAATGTAAAAAACAAGGTATTCACATAAATTTTGGTCGCCAAATCCAAAGTTTGGTTCTAAAGTTGTTGACATGTTGTGACTTTTGTGATGTTATTCAAACATTTCTTAATACCAGGTTTACTAAAACAGTAGTTAATCAAAAAAGATACAAAATTATATGAAGTAAACACTGGGCTTTCATATGCTATTATTTTTATTGGAAAAGAGAAGCAACTGCGAAAATATTTTGTTGAGTTATGAATTGTCATGTCCACCAAAGTGGTTTTACGAGTTCATGCATGGCATTAAATAACACGACACAGAAAGTAGCCAGTCTATGGTATTATATATATAACTGCTGTCGAAATGATATCATTTAATAATGCAAGTCCTATTGTACCGGTGTTTGTCTATGGCATTTGGCAAAAAAGGGGTCATGTTTCTCTGAATGGTATTACAGCAGTTAGTGTGAACACTGGGAAAGTTGTTGATGCCGAAAAACTATAGAGGAAATACTCAAGTAATTTTAACGACAATGTACATAACATTGAGTGTTCGGCAGATTACTTCGGAAGTAGTAGGGGGATGAAAGTTGAAGGTGCACTTTGTATTTTCCATTGCTCAGAGGCACGATACAATTTACGATACACAAATTACGATTTACTAATTGTGACAAAATATTTGGGTGATGAGGACTTTAAAGCATACAAAGCAGTTTTAGAATCTTTACCTTAGAAAGATGTCAACATTAAAACATTAGAATGTGTTGGTCATGTTTAGAAAAGGATGGAGACATGACAGGGCATTAAAATCAAAATTTAAAGGCAAAAATCTTGTGGACAAAAAATCTCTAGGAGGTCGTTATAGATTAACAGATGCAGGAATAGACAAATTGTAAAGATACTATGTTTCGTGTGGCTATTTGAAGCAACTCAGAAAACTTGTCAGTCATGATGCAAACTATTTGGGCTATATTTTTTTCATAAACTCTCCACAGATTTGAAAATACAACACGGCTTATGCCCCATGGGAGGTGGTTCGTGGTGTGAATATAATAGGTTCATACTGAAAGGTGACACATATAAGCTTAACACAACTAACCTATTGCAATTAGCAATTGCATTAAAAAAGTATTTAGAGATTTCTCTAGTCTTGAACTTTTATTTACGTGCTTTCACGGTAAAACTTAAAATTTCAATGAAACCTTAAATTGTATTTGATTTATAGTTCCAAAAACTGTATTTATACAATTAGGAACTTTAAAAACTATAGTATTTGAAGCTACATTTTTATATAATCAAGGTTTCATTACCAAATTAAAAGTTTTAGATGTATTAAACATTCAAACCCTGGATTTTACAAATGTCGAGCGTTGGAAGAAGTAGATCATGCGCATATTAAGAAAGCAAAATAGGCAGTTTTACAATGAACCAAAGAAGCTAGAACTAAAAACAAACAATTAAAATGTAGACAAAAAGATGATCTTGCATATGATACCAGAAATCCAAGTTGTGGTTCTGGTACGTATTAGTTAATAGTAAATTTTTACTTTAAATCACTATTTCTCAAAAGTGTAAATTTCAACACAAAAGGAACATTTTTGAAACATCTACTTAATTTATAGCTTTAAACTTTGCACATATGTTAACACTATACAAATAAATATTTAATGAGAGATTTGTCAAAAAAATATTCAAAAAATTTATGATTAAAATGTACAAGAATTTTCATCGTTTAATAATTTTGACGTGTTACTCCACATATGAATTTTTTTAAAAAAAACTAATCAAAATTTTGAAAAATGCTCTCATTAAAATAATAAAGACAATACAATAAATCTACACAAAAATATTCATGACTGTACAACTTGTCAATTTTTCAAAAATGTTCCTTAAATTTGGTCATTTTTAACATTACGGAGATAGGGAAAAGGCTGCGTGAAGTGACCCCCTTAATACAGATAAGTTACAAAAAATAGCTCGTACATTGAATGAATTGGTTAATGAAATAGTTTTACCTACAAGATTAGAAGTGTTCAATGTGAGCCGCATTCATGGCACAAATGAAGTCAATAGTGAGTTCATCCCAAACATTGTTCAGTGTGTCTTTTGAGGAAATTCTTGTAAAAACTGTTTCAATCCTGTCGGAAACCTGGAAGTCCAGTTGGTAGTGGAGTAACGTACACACAATCCTTAATGAACCACCACAGATAAAAAAACGCATAGTGTCGGATCAGGTGAACGTGGAGGCCGTGCGAAACGAGCTTTACTGGGACACCCTTTGCAACTAATCTATTGGTTGGGTACAATGATGTTCAACCAATCGCGTACCGAGAAATACCAGTGAGGCGGTGCACCATATTGTATCCAAATGAAGTTATCTGGTGACTTTCTTACAAATGAAGAAATAGTCATAGTTGCAGAGCATCAAGATAGGCAGAACCCGTTACAGTTGGTTCTCCGAAAACGAAAAGACCCATTTACGCATCAAGATTGCACAAAAGCCCTCACAAAAGTCTCGTTGCCATTCCAGCACTTTGTTATGAATTTAAAGCTCCAGATGCACGCATTAGGAGTGCTCATATGTCCACTGAGGTGAAACATCGATTCATCACTGCATACATAATCCATAAAATTTTAATTGGCATCCATCAGCATGTCATTTGCGAATTTGGTGCGTAAGGCGTTGTCTCTCTCTGTCGGTTTTAAAGCTTGCAGCAATTACAGACGATAAGGGTATAATTATAAGTGTTTGCGTTCAACTTTGCAAACAGTCGCCACTGGCGTTGCTAATTCACGACTTGCTCCCCGAAATGATTTATATGGGCTACGAAAGAGTTTCGAGAAAAACACTTCGCTATGCTTGGTCATCCCGTACTTTGTTAAGGGAAAAGACATTCATTTGTTTCAAACTGATAATATCATTCCTATATGGTATCATCGTTTGGAGGTTGACAACCAAACTTAATACGGATCGCTCGTTATACAGTAATAGCAGATTTTCTCCTTGCAACCTGGAGAACACAATGCTTTATGTCACTAGTCGAAATTTTTCTACTAGCACACTGATCATCGAGAAAAGCATACATTCAAGTGCACGCGCTCATATGCTATCAAAACTGTTTCAGTTGCTCTTTCACTCGATGTACGCGCGCGCGAGTCATACTAATATTGTATGCAATAAATACCATAAAGCGTTAAATAACCTATATTCTTTTAGAAACACCCGGTATATTTCTGGAAGCAAAGCATCTATTCTTGACTTATAGCAGAGGAATTGTCACAAACTAGGTGAATCTAATAATTATATTACTTCTGGTATATATCCTTTTGGTTGAAGGGATTGTAAAATAATACATTAATTTAAAAACATTTTTACTTGGCTTTAACTTAAAAAGGTCTGAAGAAAAATGATGCAACCATTTGTGTTTTATACTGAACACAAGAACAAAAAAATGACAAATGAAATGTCGGGATTATATATTAAAAATTTAAATTGGATCAAAGCAATTTCCCTTTTCCAGCTCTAGTTCAGTCTACTTTTAAATCACTTGAACTCAAATCCATTATATTTACTGCTGATAATATATCGACTTCAGTATCTTGTCTTAGTTCCTATGTGAATCCAGATAATATAAGAAAACTGAAATTGAATACACATTTTTTGTAAGTATAATACAACATTTCAAAGAATTTACTGCTACTAAATATGACGTCTGCGATGGCTTCAAAACTTTTAATGGCGTGGAACTGTTCAATAAAATGAAAGGAGTTAGAAGGAGCAAATAAAGAGCTTTTTTGGTCCATACATGTACATTTATTTGCAAATTTCTGTAATTTTCATTCATTTTTTTAAAAAATGATTTACTGTGTATGTTGTAACAATATACAGATTATATAAATTAAAATGTGTTTTTATCGCATGTCTTTTTATTTTTAGGTGTGTTGTCTGTTAACCCTGACAAAAATCAGAGACTCTGAAGATGAAATGAAGTATATCACAAAAATGCGCAACATCATTATAAATCAAGTCGGGAGCAGGGCGGAGTATCGATACTTGAAGCATAAACCTTTTAAACACGTTTTCCTAAGCCTAAGGGAAAGAACAGACCGTTTGGAAATGTGTCTAAGGCATGCCCTTTTAAAAGTTATGAGAACCTTTGTTTCGATGGAAAGTTATAGACCCTTCTTCCATTATCCGATAATGGGAATTAACAACGATGGGTTTCCCGAACCTAATAGTAATCAAGAACCAGAATATGTTCGAGTACTCATCAACAACAGCGTGCCGAACTTTATATAGTAACTACCTTCAAAAGTGCAAAATGTTTTTCTTTTGCCAATTTTTGGTTCTCTTGGGATTTACTGCATACACGGTTAATAGTACAATAACGATCTAAAAAATTTCGAATTACGTAATGTTGGAGATATCTTGGATTCAATGCATAATTCTATATGGAGACGTGTGTTTGCAAATAACTATTCATACTTCTATTCGTCAGACACCAACGTGTCAGCTTACGTGATAGAACAGTCCCGAAGACCTTTCCCAATTCGTGTATTGGAGGAAGTTTTCGTCCGCCAAAGGGATGGTGCTTTTAACCAACTAGGAATTCTGGAAAACATTTCTTCGCCATACTACTACGTACTTCCATATCAAATTGAAAGAAATAACGAAAGTATAAAAAAGTTCATACTGCATGGTATAGATGAACGTAATGTCGACGAGCCTCTTGCGGATGAGGAGTTGTACAGATTTAAAAGTAAATTAAATGTTGCTAGAAAGAATGCATAGCAACTGGATTAAATTGTTCTTTCATATAAGTAAACAAATGACTTGCCTAGTTCAAACTCGGAAAAATTCCTTTAAAGTTATGGAAAGTTTTTTACTTTTCTGTGGATACCAATACTACGGCATTTACTTCACAATGACTGTTTTCGTGCGCATTATGTGTTTTACACTCAATTTTTCTATTTCTCTTTTTACTCATTTATGGAATTTATAGTTAAATTTTAGATATGGGTTTTAATGATATACATCCACCGTGTATTAGTTTTTTTCAAGAAAAAAGGAATATATTTAAATCTGATTTTTTTAAGAGTCTATTATTTGGCTAAAAAATTATTTTATTTCTTTACCGTTGATTTTAAAAATGATTTTCTATAGGTCACATCATATGGCGGATTTAAAGTATCAACGTTGTAGGAATATAAGCACATTTAATCAAAAAGGGTCAAATCTTATTACCTCACACAAGCCTTCAAAGGAACTTTAATTTTTAAGCTAAACTTTTCGTTAATAGTGTTATTAATTAAAAATAAATCCTTTTATAAGAAAGTTATTTAAATTTCTAATGTTATATGAATGTAATTATTATATATTACCTACATTAAGATTATATATAGAGAGAATATATAAAGTAAAGGTAAAACTCATTGTTTTTTATAGACAAATGGTGCCTTTTTGCGTTATGTTTTAATATTACTCTTGTTCAAAAACTAAGCAATTTTTTCAAAAAGGAAAAACAATGCTTCCACTGATGAAACTCGATTATTCTAGATTGACATGTTCACAAATTTCGCTTATGACAGATTTGGAAAATTACGATGTCCACCCCACATCAATAGCACTCGTGTTGCTGTATATCGTGACGTTAATATTACTCAATCTCCGAATGATTTAGCAATGCCTAAAAGTCCCCCTCCCTTCAAAACTTTTTTTTTGAAACTCGGGCGTGTGTCGACATTAACGATGTCATCTTCCAATACGTATTTAGGGTACCAACATACAATCGCAAAATGATCGATTTAGCGATGTCTAAAAGTTTCTTCTTCAAATAAATCCCTTTTTCTGGAGACTCGTGCAGTGTGTCTATACTAAAGATGTCATTATCGCACAAAACATGTGCCGCGTTAGCCTAGTAGTCAAGGTAACAGACTCGTGGTCGACGTGTCCTGAATGCGAGCCGAGTACCGCTGTGTAGGGGATAGATGCACGTTAAATCTGTCGAGAGCTCAGATGTAGTTTTTTTTCGTGTGGTAGTTCGCAGCTCAGATGACGTTCTCGTCACTTGGATATGGTTCAAGATTACGAGGTCCGTCACCAAAGGCCCTCGTGTAGCTGAACAGTGCGATGTTAATATTAACTCATTCATCACCCAATACGTATTTAGGGTACTACCGCAATCATTCCAACATTCAAGATAACAACCTAAGCTGACAACCTCGATTTCACATGTATCACGGGTGCTAAATTAGCAAACGTGCTTCTTTTCATATTTCTCTACTTGCCGCTAATCCAAGCCTTACCCATCTTTGATGTGGAAAATTCGAATACTCTTATGTGAATCTGTAATTTACTGAATACATAATAAAATTTATTATAATACAAATATATTGATAAATTTTATTACTGTTGTGTATTAAGACTAATCTAATTTTATAAATTATTTATATATATATATACTTTATTATTACATATTTATAAATATTTTTCACACAGTATTATTCGACTAATTGCTCTATATTTCTGTTAAAGTATTCCTTTTTTAGATTCCAAGCGTTTCTATTCAGTGTTGCTACGATAGCATGTATTTGAAGTAGATTTTTTTATAACAAAAAAGTTATACTTTTAATAAAAAATTTTATTTTACTTTTCTCCTTCAAAATCCTTATCGCGTCAAACAATTTTTAATCAATTGCATCTAAAACACTTTGAAATGATTGTATTGATTTGATGTAAGGGTTTTATAAACAAAATGGAGGATTCGATAAAATTTTACTGGAAACGTAAGGTACAAGTTAAATTCTGTAGGGGACCTGGAAGTGAGATTGAACATTAATGGTCACCCATTTTAGACGCACCTCGACATTTTGAACCATGATCAAGTGACGAGGTCGAAACCTGAGCTGCCACCCCTCTATTAACTACCGCCCCAACGGGAGGTTATTTGAGCTTTCGACATATTTAACTTTCATCGGCCCGTTTACGCAACGGGTATTCAACTGCAGAAGGCTTGAACACATTACACGCCGGCCACGTGTTTGTGACCTTGACCACTAGAATACCACGATCACATACGGGACCTTAAGTGCTGTGTGGTAAAAACAGCTGCTTGGAGCTTTTTTAATTTAATATTTTTATAGATTGAACCTATATAATACAGTGCTTTATATATATATATACCAGATCTTTTGTGCCATTTTTTTCGTGTGCCGAGAAAGTGCTATACGATAGGAATCCGTGTTAAATAGATGTAATACTGTTAATCTGTAGATAGAGATATGTGCATATATTTATTAGATGGAAAACCATTTTAAGGGTTTAACCACGTCTATTCGAATAGAACTGATATTTTGAAATCAACATTTAATTTGGGATCTGCATAATTTTTATGTTTAAGAAAATTGTAAGTTTTGTTACTACTGTATGTGGTTATTTTTAAAAACTTCCAGGAAAATTATTGGAACTCTGAAAAACCACATTTATCAATACTAATTTTAGTTTGAATCCTTAGAATGCTTTAAATTTAATGCATAAATCGCTTTCGTTTTTAATTCTTTTTATCTTCCATAGAATAGGATTTCTATCATGAGTTAATACAAGTTAAACAATACTACGCGATAATAATGAGTTCAAAATAGAGTGCTTAAGTATTTCTAAAAAAAATCTAGTTAATAAATACATGTTCGATCCAGAAATTGTTTACCTACACATTTTTGTCTTGAAATTATCTGTAAAACTTGTAAATCACGTGATAAAGAAGAAATGCCGTTAAATTACTGCTTTAGAAGGTAAGCCGTCATTGTTGTACTTTTGCGATTGAAAGAAAGGGAGGTTCTTTCTGTTCGAAGCGAATTTGAAATACAGGACAGAATAAAATTTCCCAAAGACATGCAACGAGCATCTCAGAAACTGCATTATTACTAGGTTGATTGAATTATGATGTTTTTACTATTTTTCCAAGTGGATAAATAAATAACGGTGAAATCAGCAGTAGATATCTAGTTGTTGGACATGCACGTGTCCCCAAATAAAAATACGTTGGAAACTGTTCTGCTTGGTAAGGCAGAGAATCTGTGCCTGGCAGTAGGTATGTTGAAAGTCCAATCACAAAAGCAGGTCTAAGAAAAAGTGTTTCGGAATACATAACTGCGGACAGTGTTGGATATGGCACTGCACAGCAAGCATCCCACCCGTGTTCCTCTGTTGACCAATTTTAATTCTCAACTATATCGAGATTGATCCATGGATAAAAGGAGAGTGTTTCCTAGTCGGTGAATCCTGATATCTTATTCGTCACATGGATGATCGCATCGAGGTACAGGGTCTTCCAGGTAACCCTTGCTCTCCCCATGTACAGCAGGTTACTTATAGGGTAGGGGGAGGGGGTATTATGCTTTGAAGGTTGTTTTCGTTAGTGACTCGGAGACCATTAGTTGTAGCTGAGCATACCATCAAAGCTGCAGACTGAAATAATCATAATTGCGGATCAATTGCACCATAACATGGCGTCTGCTTTCAAAACTGGAAATGCAACCTTCCAGCAGGACAACACCCCAAGTCGTAAGGCTCTAAATGTGTACGAATCGTCTGAGAAGCATAAAGAGGAATTCCAAATTCCTAGCCACCTACCTCGGCGGATCTTGATTTCTAAGTACTCTTTTTGGTATTCATAGAAAAGCAATTTAGAGATGAAATATTTTACTGGCGGAATATCCGGACTTTACATGACCACTGCTCAGACAATTGGTACAGCCCGTCTCCAATCACCTATAAATAACTTACGAAATCAGTACCAAAGCAAGTTACAGTCGTTTTGCTGGCTAAAATTGGGGTAATGTTCATTACGTTTTTGCTCTTAGGTGTATACGAATAAATCTATTCGCTATCGCTTGACCACATTTCAAAATAAAACTGGTTGCCAAAACTTCACGTTTTGATTTTCTAAAGAGTAAATCAAAATAATGTCTTACAAACGTTGATACTACAAGAGTAACATTATGTAGCTAAAGGAAATAAGTGTACTTTCTAACAATACTTCGTGGATTTACTGTTAAGAAATACAAACTTAGTATGGATAATAGTTCAGCGTAAACTGGATGTGAATATTTACTGCTTGTTGTTACAAATGACACCTGTCTGATGGTAACAGATCGAGGCCCACAAAATTCATTGCGAAAAAGTGTTAGATGGCCTTTATCGTTTTGCGTAGCTTTAAACGCATATAGGTGACAATATGATTTATCTTGTTCCAGCCCCCATTTTGGGATGAAACACGTTGCAGGTGAGTTAGAGCCTCCCTCATCTCTTCCCCTCCCACCAATGTCATAAACAGATATGCGTCTCGACATGCATTTGGAGTTCCACACCTTTAGCTGGGTCACAGGGTAGACGGTAAGTAGATTAGTTTCAGTGTTAGCTATATGAGTAATCCTCATTTCCTATTATTTATCAATTATTCATCCATAACAGGGGTAAACTATTTTTTCGAGAGGTTTTAGCTATTTGTGATCATTTAATTTATAAAATAATTTTGAAATTGTTTATTTTTCACATTAAGAAGTCTAAAAGAAATTTTGCATTTATTATATAACGTAACTGATGCGTATATCTAGTTATTTCAGGAAATACTTAGTTATTTTATGAAATAACTGTGAGTTATACCTTTCAACGGTAACATACACTCTAGAGCTGAAACATTATGACCAACAGTCAATAGAGAGTTGGTTCACCTTTGGCGCGCAACACAGCTTCAACACGCATTGGCATGAATGCCACTAGTCCTTGGTAGATGGCCGGAGACAGATTGTACCAGATGTTTAAGCAATGGTTATGCAAATCCGAGATATTGATAATTGGTGGTCTTTGAACACTGAGCTTTCGTCGCATGGCATTCCAAATGTTTTCTATCGGATTGAGATCCATTGAGTTAGGCGGCCAGAACATTAACTGGAATTCAGCATCATGTTCCTCGAACCACTCCAACACAATTTTAGCCTTGTGACACGGGGCATTGTCCTGTTGGAACAGTTCCTTTCCAGCTGGAAAAACGGAGGCCATGTAAGGGAGCAACTGGCCCGCAATGATGTTCAGACAACCTGTAGCATTCATGGTCTACTCTACCACAATCATGGATCCCAGAGACGCCAAAGAGAACGTCCCCCAAAGCATAATACCGCCACCACCGGCCTGTGTATGACCTACTGTACATTAATAGAGCAACTGTTCGCCTGGAAGACGACGTATCATGACATGGCCATCGGCGTGATGAATGACAAACCGTGTGTGAGTGAATATTAAAATCCCACTGTTCAGCTACACGAGGGCTTTTGGGGACTTTTCGCGTAATTTTCAACCTTGGTCAAGTGTCACGTACGACACCTCAGCTGGCACCCCCTCTCCTAACTACCACACCACACCAATGGGAGGACGTTTGATTTCTCGACAGATTTAACGTGCATCACGCCTCTACACAGCGGGTCATCAGTGGTATTGGGATCGAACTCATGACTCGCAAGCCCTGATCCGCTGCCTAGATCACTTGGCTACCACGGCCATACCCAGGTTTGCAGCAAAATTTAAATTATGATCAGTGGTTTTGCGCAAGTTAGGAATGGCGTTTAACACTGACATAGTCAATAAAATCAACACCGAAATTTTAAGACGTGCGGGAAAAAAAACGAGGGAGTATTTATCAATGGATATAATCCTGGATGCAGAGCAAAGAACTTCATCTCCCACTAAGTTCTTGCTTGTGCTTTTGCTTGTACCCTCACATAAACTTCAATTGATACTAAATGTACCATTTACGATTATGCAAAAATCTCGATGCTCTTCGAATATGTAAAGGAAAGAGGTTTTGGATCACAAAATTGATGCAGAATGTACTTGGTATCAATATTTTAAAATATGTCATGAAAAGGGAAGTGTTATCATACCTTTAATTCCAATTATAGCCATTGACCTACAGTTTCCATTCAATCCAATCAACCTCAGTTTTATTGTTGCTGTTAACAAAGCACAAGGGCAAGCGTTGCAGTAAACAGAATTACAATTGGAAAATCAATGCTTTTCCCATGACTATATGTAGCCTATTTGTGTATGTCTAATGCCCGAAACCTTCCCATATATGCAACTGACGGAAGAACATATAATATACAGTATAGCATCTTAGAATAATATTCTGTTTTGAGCTCTTTTAACGAGGAATTATATATTAAATGCAGATACACACATCCAACTTTAAAAAGTATTATGAATTTAAGTTATTATGAATTTTTGTCAATTATTATAATAAAATAAGTTTTTAATTTTTTAAATTTCGGTCATTTTTAGAATATTTAAATTTTAGTGTTCCCAGTCAGCAATAAAATTTGGAGACTAATTCCATTTATTATGTCAAGATTTTGCAATTAATTTCGTAAACAATTTGCAGATTTGGCGGCAAATTCTAGATAATATTTCCAGATTTGACGACTAAAGGAGTGTTACAACCCTATAAAAGCAAAAACGTTTGCTTAAGCAAAATCTTACCATAAGATAAATATTTTTCTAGGTTTTCCGAAAATGGATATAAAAAAAAGACTCGTGCATGGGGAAAAAAATTATGCCCTAACCCAACGTTTCTCCAACAGTGGGTCGCACCCCTCTTGGGGAAGATATGATAAATCTACGTGGGGGCGGGCGAGCACATCGAAAATTAAAAAATAATATTCAAAATAATTATTAATTTAACCAAAGGAAGCAAAACAAAATATTTTTGACATGATAAAAAATAAAATACATATCCACACTGATATAAGATACTTATAAATGTATCATTGCGGCAAAAAGTATTTAATAGTTCATTTACAATTCTAAATTTTTAAAAAATTTAGTATAGACAAGTGACTTCCATGAGCTTATCATGTACACACAAAATATTTTACATATTTTGATATGTGCAGTTAATAATAATAAAGTAGCTTTGTAGCTTTAGCGTCAAAGTACATAAATATTGCATTCAATACATTGTTGTTGTATAAGGGAGACACACGATGAAAATTATGACTGAAAATTGGGTCGCAAATATGGACAGTTTTAGAAGCAATGTTCTAACCGCTAAACTCGGACATAAAATCTGTTTTTCTAAATTCTCTTGTAGAATCTGAGGAATTAAACATCATTCATTGCTTCATTTTACCAAATCAGCTGAAAATTGATTCACACTTCTCATCGGATTAAATAATTTCTCACAAACTCTTCGAGTCAAAAAGTGTACATTTGTGTTTACTACAGATGCAAATTTAAGGTAGAATGTTGAGCTCTTTTTAGTTAAAAATATTTTAAACTAAGATCTTCCAGATTTCCTGCAGTTAGCTGATCCTATACTTTGCAGAACATGCCATATCACCGCACTGATACGATGTCAATGGGTATTATTGATTCTAAAAAAAAGACATATGTTAGATTAGTTCATCAATGAGTAAATAATAGTTTACAAAACCAAAAATGCATGGTTTTATAGTAGATCGAACTAAAAAATGAAAAACAAATTATAGTTTTAAAAAACTAAAAAACGCGCTTCATGTTTAATCGAACTAAAAAGTAAAAAAAAAATAACTCTTAATCTAAGAAAAAAATGATTAAAGCGAAAATTGATGTCATTGTGGTAAAAGCGTAAGGTGTTCTGTATTACACTTTTACACTAACTCAGCATTTCGGAATAGAACAAGTAAGAAATTGTAACAATTGATACAGAGCACCCCACGCTTTTACCCTGATTACATCAATTTTCTCGTTAATCATTTTATTCTTCGATTAAGAATTATTTTTTTTTTACTTTTTATTTCGATTAAGCATAAAAGCGTGCATTTTAGTTTTTTTTAAACTATAATTTATTAACCCTTTAAGCGTTCCAAACGTCTTTTTCTGCCATCCTGAGATGCTTCAAAAACGCACCACACGTTTTTTCCCGTAAGACCGTGGACTCACCAAAAATGCACCAAACGTGTTTTTTCCTCCTCAAGTAACCGCTTCGAAAGTGTTAGAGACGTCTTTTTCCGAAATCCTTTTCCCCCTTTAAAGGCTTAACATCTTGAAGGATAATTAGGGAGGGTTGGGGTGACACAAAGGACTCTGACAGAAAGTTTTATGGCTTGCCCAGTTCTTCCCCTGCAGCAATCGTAAAAAACTGGGAAGAATTTAAAACCTCCAGAGCGTACGGACTATCAGTTAAAGTTTGTAAGTAAACTTGACGAAATATTTTTGGGTTTGAATTAAATAAATTCTTTGATGTAGTTTTCACGATCTAAGCGCTTTTATAAATCTTTCATTTAAATCATTTTTTTAAGTTCCATCACATAAGTAATATAGATGATATACTCACTTTTGATTTAATATTAATTTGAAATTCAACTAATTGGGAAAGAAAAGGGTAGCTTTTGACAAAATCACATTTTTTTCTTTACCTTAAAATTCTCAAGTAGAACTAAGTTTTTTTTTATAATGTATCTCTAAAAATATCTATGATATATCTATTTTTAAATTCAAAGTATATATCAAAACAATGAGGATAATTTACAGTTTCGTTTTTCTTATTTTAATTAATACTTCTATTTTTTTAAAGGAATTATTTCGTTTATGTCAAAAATTTATAAAAAAAAGTTCAAAATTTAAAACCTGTTAAACTTTTAAAATTCTAAACATGAATAATTTTTAAGTTTCTGTACAACAGAACTTGCAAAAATTTTGTACGCATCGATAAAAATAACAAAAAAAAACCTATTTAAATCCTTTAGTTTTTCATAATATCAAAGCCAGGTGTTCAGAGTATCTTACATACAATCCCTAGTTTTGTATTGTTTAGATAACAAATTATAATAGAATTTTTAATGTCTGAACTTCAGTCTCCTTCAAAGAGAATGGGAACAACAAGATCAAATTTTTAAGCTTGAATCTTTGGCCAAAGAGAAATAAAAAGCACCTGGACAAATTTACAGTTGACATTTGCATCAATAAATAAATATAAAGATCCATTTTAAATTCAAGTTAAAAAAATATCTATTTATGCAAAATCCCTTATCATTTAGGTTCTGTTATAGAGATTGGCTGAAGAACAAGTAATTAAAATTTGGACATTTTTTGTAATCTTAACCATACAAAACCAGGAATTTTATATTAGCTGCACTGAAATTCTGCATTTGAATTTCGAAAAATATATTTGTGTATGTATCTCGCGTACGCAGTTGAAAAATATTTACCATAAATACTAATAATTCTTCGGATATTTAAAATTTAAAATTGAATTTTTAATATATTCCACTTCTAATATTTTTCATTTATTACGTAAATTTCATACAATTTGGTTGAATGAGTGAGTGAATATTAACGTCGCTCTGTTCAGCTATACTCGAGAACTTTTGGCGACGAACCTCGTCATTTTGAACCATGGTCAAGTGACGAGGATGACACCTGTGCTAGCACCTCTCCCCTTCTCCTAACTACCACACCACACCAACAGAGGGACGTTTCAGCTCTCGACAGATTTAACGTGCATCGTGCCCCTACACGGCGGCTCTTCAGTGGTAATGAGCTAGAACTCATGATACGCCAGCCACGAGTCCGTTACCTCGAAAAGGTTTACCTGTTTCATTAAAAAGTTCTAAAGTGAAGAAAGTGGAAATTATGACCTTCCAAAAGGGAAAAATGTGTGTTTTGAAGTACAAGGACAAGAAACCCTTGCATATGATTAGCATTTTTCATAACACTGATATGATGGAAGTGAAACCTAAGAAACGGGATTCTGTGAAAATGAAATCAAAAGCAGCGGTGTTTTTATAATACCACCATGGGTGGTGTTGATAGATCAGACCAGTGTCTATCCTACTATCCTGTTGCCCGAAATCAACAAAGGAAATACTACAAGAAGATTTTTCGACATTTGTTAAATCAAATTGTGTGGAATTAATTCCTTCACTATCTATAAAAAAAATGGTGGTATTTTAAATCATATTGGTTTTCGAATGAAACTGATTGAACGATTGATAGAAGAAGGAAGTAGTAATTCCGATTCTCGAAACTTTGTTACCTCTGAAATTTCTGAAAATGTAGTCCGTTTAATTGGAAGGCATGAATGGAAATATGTGCTTCATAATGGCTTCATATGTGGAAAGTGACTCTTCAAGAAAAAACAAACCACCACGAAAATGTGTCGTATGCAACCTTAAGAAAAATGATAACGGAAAACGCATTCGAAGAAAGACACGTTTTGAATGTAAAGACTGCAATGTTGGACTGTGTGCAGCGCCGTGTTTCAAAAAATATCACACTGGGACAGTGCTATAAACGACGTATATCAATCAATCAATGACGTATCTATCAATGTATACAAAAATCTTTTTTCTTAAAATTAACGGTTTAAAAATAATGTTTTGAACAAATATATTTCTTTTTGCCCTCTATATGCATATGTACACTTCTAGCTTCAGTAATGTACAATTGTTTAGATAAACTTTTGGCTTTGTAAAAGGTATTTTGCTTTGACTAAACATTTTATAGCAAATTTTAATAATATTTTGTATACATCTTTGATAATTTTTGCTTTTTATACCTGTTTAAATTATTATTTATAAAAGTTTCTTTGCAATTGTTTGTAAATTGAACAAAACCTTTTCTAACACAATTATGTATATTTGAGGTTGAATTCTGATTTATTTTATATTCATTAGATACAAATTTTTTTGTAAATTGCTTTTTCTTTGCAATTTTATTTGTTTTAAAGCATGCATATTTATATAATGAAATTTCTAACTATCCAAATTATGTCGGGCTTTTCTCCATTAAAGGCTTTTAGGATTTAGAAATCATCTTGTAATTATTCATTATATATTTAATAAGGAAAAATATTTCCATATATAAATAAATATTTGGTCTCGTAAGTATATAATTGTTTTTAGCTACAGTTTGTAAAATGTATTGGAATTAGTAGTGGGACCGGAGTTTTACAAATTATGATTGTTTTTTGACTGCACTAAGTTACATATTTATATTTCATTCTTTTTACATTATGAGTAGAAGTCATAAACAGTCCTATAATAGTAAAATAAATTTTTGTTTTATATTCAAAGTATACTATTATATTGATTCTGAAAATAATAAGTTAGTTTGACAAGCCATTATTTAACAATTTTAAAGCATTGAACATTTTTGAAGTTTTTTAAAACTTTTATAAAATACTAAATTATTAAAAATATTTAATTATTGTAAATGATTTATATTTCTTAGATTATTGGAAACAAAAAGTATAGAATTTAAAATCTATTTCTTTGATGGATTTTACTAATTATTTTTATAGCTAAACCTGGAAAAACACGAAATTTTTCAAATATTAACTTTAAGATTTTTAAAAAACATAACTGGAGCTCCCAGTCTTAAATCCAAATGAACTTTTATGGATCATATGTTTGGGAGTATTTACAAGATATTTCAAGATTAGAAAAAAAAAGCGTTTGGGATTAGAAAACACATTTTCAAAATTAAAAGTCTGAAAAAAACGCTTTTATAAAATTTGGAAAGGCATAAAAACAAAAACTAATAGTGTCTGTAAGCTCTAATTTTTAATATGTTATTTTCCAACTTATGTTCTACATCCAAACACTACTTGAAATAATTATGACTGAAAATATCTTTTTTAATTCAAAATATTCTTTTAAGCAATGTTAATAACATTTGTTACTTTGATAGATTATTCGGTTTCATCTTAACCTAATATTTTCACAGGAGTTTTAAATACACAAAACATTATACACACAAAATAATAAAGATATAAAGGTAATCCCGAAATCACCAGTTTGTAAATAATGTCTATTTTTTTTCTAAATCGGGGTAGTTTAGCAAGTTTGGGTTTTTGTTGCATGACTTGAAAATACTAAAGTAGTACTACAAAATATTTACTATAATGTAGTTTAACATTAGGGAAATATTTAGTTCTTTTTACAATATTAATATTCAGAACATTTACATTTTGAAGTCTAATTGTAACATCATCTGTGAAAGCTGGATTTTAGTTTCATAAATTTCAGTCGCGTATTCCTTCCCTTTCAAATGTTATTTCTCACAGAAGCCTGCTTACATTTTTGTCATGGCATTTTCTCAGCAGGAAAAAATTAATGAAAACAAAGAAAATGCTTTTTAAATTATATAAATTATGTGTACAAATAATATAGTGGTCTTTAAATCAATCTTAATTAAGTAAATGTGAGAGAACTCAAAAGCTTCAAAACATAGCAAACAGAAATGATTTTAGAAATTAGAATTGTAGTTAATACCCATTTCACACGAAAAAGGGGCTTGTGTTCAAAAATATTTTCAATTAATTCAATTTAGAATTGCAAAAATACTTTAAAGTGAATTCAAAACTAAAATCAAATCTCTGAAAAACTTTAAATTTTTTAAAACCTAATTGGCTTTCAGGTCGTCTGGAATGTATGCTTTGTCTAAGATCCAGCCTAGAGCCTAGGCTTTTTTTTACAGTTTAAAAGTATCCTAAAATGATAAGAGAGAGATCCCAGTTCAATTAGAGCAAGCTTTCCAAATATATGGGCCACAAAAGTTTTTTTAAAAAAACCTGATGTTTTTGTTATTATGCCTTAAATTTGGAAAAATTCTCGACACTTAAGAGAATATTATTTAAAAACCAAAAATTATAATCCATTTTTTCAACATGTGTAATTTTTTTACAAAACTACCCAAAATTTTTAATATAATAACATTTCAAAAGCAAAAGGTAGGGTTTTCTTGCTATATAGAATGAGTTATGAGGATGATGAATTTATTCTGTTAATATTTAAGAATAAAATAACAATTTGTAAGGTTCTAATCCTGGAATTAAGGATACATCTCTAAATGTTAAAATTGCTTATAAAATTTCTTATATTATTAATTGTCTGTTAATTTTACTTATGTAAAATGTTCTAAGTGTACTGTTTTTAAAAGATAAAATTAATCAGTAAAATATCGTTGCAATGACTGAATTGAAAGATGTAGTTACGGATAACAATTTTCCATTTATAAATATATGCGAATATGCATTTAGAGGATGTAATACTAAAGAAACAGAAAGATGAAAATGAAATCTGAACAGAAAATGGGAAGAAACACACTTTCGCATTTAACACATTTAAGAAAAATATATTTCCTTATTAAAATTATTGATTGAAAGTGTATTAAATGGTTCCGACACAAATGCTGAAGTTGGGAGAGTATCATTTTATTCTTAGTGCAAGTTGTTATGAAGATATTTGATTTATGCAGAAAAAATTCATTCAACAGAAAAGTATAAATTTAAGGATTAAAATTTGCATAAATTAAAAGTATTAAAACCTCTCTTTAATGTTATTTTAAATTAAAAATATAATAAAATGCAGAAACCCCAGTTTAATGTACATTCTTCATCGATAACAGAGGTTCCCAAACTTTGTCTCATAGACCCCTTTAAATCTGTCGAGAGCTCAAACGTCCTCCGTTGGTGGGTGGTAGTTAGGAGAGGGGGTGCCAGCTCAGGTGTCGTCCGCGTCTTACCATGGTCAAAAATACGCGGACCGTCCCCAAAAGCCTCGTGTAGCTGAACAGTGGGACGTTAATATTCACTCACTCATAGACCCCTTGCCATGTTTTTCGGTTTCGGGTAGACCCCTGCCTACCTAATATTAAATTTTTGCAAATTTATCAACTTAAATGTCTTTTTGATAATTGGTGCTACTGCTTTCAAAAAATTAAATTTTTAACTGTAATGAAGTATAGTTCTGCGTTTAAAACTTAAGAAGCGCATATAATGAATTAAAATTAAAACAAAATAACTGAACAAATGCTTTAAAAGAGAAGGATGAATCTGGTGTTTCAATAACAAATTTTCAATATTAATATCAATCTTGTCAGGTTTAACCCTAACCTTCCTTTTTCGTAAGTGCCTACTTCTTTCTTTCTTTTCCTTTCTTTTTTGTTTTGAGTTTGGAAAAACTCAGTGAAACTCCCCCTCACAAGGAAAAACACATTTAAAAACTTTCTAATGATATTCCATAATTTGTGACAAATATCAGGTATGTCTTTTAAAGCCAAAATTACTGACATCCGTTTCTATAAGATCTTCATTAGGACCTATTCTAATCAGTTCCTATTGCAATATGACACTTTTTTTTTCAAAGCAACTATTTGAAATCATTGTCTACTGCTGTATTACTAAAAAAAAACAATCTCAAACTTAGTTTCGAAATCTGAGTAAGGCATTTAAATGTTAAACGTAGGTTAAATGTCCTGACAGACTGTGACAAATTTAAAAAATTCGTGACGTTCAATATTATACTTATTTAACTTAATTTTGGAAAAAAATGCTGAAATATTCCTTGTATATAAAATTTATGTTGTCACCTAGTATGGTAGTCACCTTTTATGTTGTTAAACTAACCTCACTAAATTTAGTAAACGTTAAATTGGTAAAAATCTGGTTCCCACTGGATCAAATTTTTTTAAAGATTAACGCCATGATCTAGTTTAATGAGAACCACGATCATAGACCCCCATTTACACCTCATGAGCCCCCAAATTATTTTTTTTACTCGCGTGGACTCTTGCAGGTCGTCATAGACCCTGGGAGTGCATATAGATAAATTTGGAAATCCATTGGTATATAATAATACTACATTTATTCTCATTTTGCTTTTTAAAAAAGATGATCACTTTTACTTTTTACCTCATAATTTTTTTTAAAAAAAAAGAAAGAAAAAAAAAACAGGAAAAATATATATTGGTTTGCGTTTTCTTAGTCTGATATTCAATAATGTTACAGTTTACTTCTGTCTTGATCAAATCTAATACCAAAATCAAAATGTTTTTTTTTTTTTTAAAGTTTTATAAAGTAATAGGAGAAAAAAATAAATTTTCTTTTGCTTATTAAAAATATTTTTCAACTTTTAACTCGCCATTTCTTTAAATCTTTATTTTTATCCTTTATTTGCTTGTTACTATGATTCAACAAATTGGATGGTTTCTGTTCGCCGTGATGTGGATCCAACGTTCATCACACAATTTTCTCACAAGGCAACAGCTATGAATGAGAAATCTCCCCTTTCCAACAACACAGAAACCGAAAAAGCAATAAAATCATCCCCTACAAAAGCGCTTGTAGACCTCCCGTATCTTAAAGGGGGAAGGCATAAAACTGTGGTGCATTTTCGAAGCAGTTCCAAAAATAAACATGAACCGTTTCGCTACCGCCAGCTTTGAAAAAGTAGACCGCTTTTGAATGAGTTTCAATTAGAGCCTCACCAGA
>BMAO01002455.1:0-22148 GCA_019973975.1 Trichonephila clavata
TTTCAGAGTGGGCGGAGTAAAGGTGTTACTATTGGTGGACGGAAAGAAGGTAGCCTCAAAGAAAACACCATAGTGAAGCTGACTAACTTTATAGAAAAGCTATAAAAGAAAATGCACCTGATGTACAGAAAATGAAAGGTGCAATTTTAGCTTCATTATTTCATTGCTCATCGACAGATAAAGCACCTAAACATAGTAATGCCCTACCGGTTCAACATCATGGTGTTTTTACCAGAGGGCATTGGCTAAAATGAAAATCCTGTGTCCATTCACTCATGAAAACCAAGCTGTCAGAAGAAGTTCTGGAAAAAATACTTCCAGTTTATCAAAGGCTAGCGAACAATGAGTTATTAGAACGATGCAGTTCTTCAAAACTCAGAATGCAAACGAAAGTATTCACAGTGTCATTGGAAAAACTGCCCAAAAGAAACTTTTGTTTCTAAAAAGCGACTCGAGATGAGTGTAATATCTGCCATAAGTGGATTTAATTTTGGCTGTTTTAATAGTTTAACAATTGAACACAATGAGTTAAGTGCAGTATCTGTGGCTATTTCCCATAAACGTGATAAACGACGCTTAGCTCAGAGTAAAAAAAAAAATTCTAATGATTGGAAAAAAAAAAGAATTAGTAATAAATTGGCTAAATTATCTAAAATTACAAAGAACATTAAAAAGAAGGTGAGACATTGGTCCTGGGAAATTTTAGTTATTTTTCTATTGAATTTATACTGATTTGCTAAAGTTGAAAATATTCTACCGAAAAACTATCATGTGAAACTATTTCATACTATTGACAATTTTTTTTCTCTCATCAAATTATGCTTGTAAATTAATAACATAATATAAATATGTCTGCTATTAATAAAATAGATGTAAATAGTTTCAGAACAACAAGTACAAAAGGTAAGTGGAAAAACATTTTTAAAATTACATTTTCTCAAAACTTTGTTTTCTCAGATTTACGTGCTTTTAAAATGTTCCCTGCGTCTCAATTTTGAGCAAATTGGTTGAAATTTCTGTGAAGAATACTGATAAGTACATAAATAAATCTGGGTATCCATTTTAAATTTTGATTTCATTTAGATAGTTAAATTTCATTTTTAGCGTAAGAAATGTGATATTTTACAGAAAATTAAGTAAAAAGGAACAAAAACCTTTCTAAAAATTAACCGGTGCATGAAATTGTTAAATAATACCCAGTTAGTGTAACGTGTACTAATAAACATTAATAATGTTAGACGAAGTAAAAATAAAAAATTGGACGCATGGAACGTTTTTAAAAATTTAAAAATTATTTATTTTTTTAAATTTAAAAAAAATTTAAGTTGAAAATTTTTCTAAAGATATATTTAAGTTATTGTATTTCAGTGTATATGCTCATAAATTTCATTACTCTTAATTAATAATTAAAAAAAAAGTTTGAAAGTCCACTGTCTTAATGCTTTTTAAATTTTACTCATCATAATATTTCCATAAGGTGGGTTTCATATGAAAATTGATTCTTAAGGAGTAAACTCCAAAAAACTTTTAAAAATATAAAAGATTATTTAAAAATGCTAATCAAAATAATTATAAATGGTTTTCAGTTCTAAGTGAAAAGAAATGACATATTACTCAACAAGAAGGCTTATAGTATCCTCAAACTTTTTGATATAATTATATTATATTAAGAAGATAAAAAATTTAAGCAGTTCAATATATAAAGAAAATTATTCAACACTTACAAAATTAATTATTAAAAAAATATTAACACACACAATTAAAATATGTAAGCAAAAATGAAACTGCATAAATTTTAGCAAAAAATGTGATAAAGTTCAAAAGTTAATCATAATCGTAAGAGTTACTAACTCTCCTTCCGCTTCTAGCTTTCCTTTCACAATCACTATTTACAGAGTTAGGAGTACATCTTTGTCAAAAGCAATTTGTTCTTTAACTGGGACAATGCTGGTATCATCGTTATCGTGTTTCAAAGGGTGCAAGCGTTGCACAGGAAGCGTACAATTTTTCCACCGGCCGTTTTCAGTTTTAAAACCCTGGTGCAACCATCCTGTCCAGAGAACATGTCAATAATATTTCCTAATGGCCAGTCTATAATCGTTTTTTTATCACTTCCATCTATAACAATGTCTCCCATGTTTGCTTCACTTCTGTTTGGTCGCTAGACTAACATGCTAAAATATTCATTTCGGAATCTTCTCCGCATTTCGTCTCTTGTAAATTTTGAAAAAAAAAATATATAGAAATGTCTACTTTATCTTTATCTCTCTTAGAAATGTCTACTTTATCCCAATTTTTCAAGTCGGAAAATTCCCATTGTTCGAGTCTCTTGAATAATCAAAAAGGATGTCAGAGGAATCAAGTCGTTCGGAACTTCATATAGTTCAGAGGTCTAGAACTGATCGTGGCCCCCTATATCACAAAGTATAGTAATTACCTCTTCGTAATAAAGTGAGGCCTTTCCTGAAATTCTTCTTAACAGCTTTTTCACCATCTGAATTAGGCGTTCCAATAAACCGCCCCACAAAGCAACCGTAGGGGGAATAAATTCCCATCAAATTTTCAATACAGATGTAGTATTCACAATCCTATCTCAATAGAGGGAACTGATGCAGCTGTTAGCACCACAGCATTTATTCAATTGACACTATACATAATTTTGGGCTTTGTCTTCACCCAGCTAACCTTTAAAAGAAATGCTATAACAATAATCTGATCCATAAATACTTACCCTGATTTCTTTAACATGCTCGCTCATAGGTTTATCAGAAGGAAATGACGTTTTAGATGAGTGTTCAGTTTCAGTCGTTTCTGCAGGAATTTTCTGTTTTTTACCATGCTCTGACTTTTCATGGCGAGATTCACGAGACAGACTCTAAATTAAGAAAGAGAAGAATAAACAAAAGAGTTAATATTTCAGAGAAAGAAAGAGAAAAACTTGAGAAAGGAAGCTCTCTTTAAGTCTCTCTTTATGATCCTATGTGTAAATACGAATGCAGGACAAAAGAATAGGAACATCTATTCAGAAATGAGTCCTCTTTCGACAGCCTAATAAACGGCCGCCACGTGTCGCAACAGTGTGTCACCTAGTGGCAGTGAAAGGGAAGATATCACAGTCAAGCATTTGGCAGCTTGAGAGTTGCATGATACTTCTGTTTCGAGAAAAGTTTGATTTTATCCCTCTACTTCTTGGATGTGAAAAGAGGCATGGTAATTGGAGATCGCCTTGCTGGAGCGTCCGTGTCTGGAACAGAGAACCTTGTGGATGTGTCAAGCACCATTGTTTCTAGGGTTATGACAGCATACACAAACCTAGGTAAGGTGCGTTCTGCCAGTTCTGCATTTTTCTTTTGCTGAATTGAAATCCACTAAGAACGGTTATTTTTTAAAACGACTCTCAACGGGATTATGGTGGTATTGATATTAAAAATTTCTTTCTTTCTGTTAGACTTGACATTTGGCTTGCATGTTCACTTTACGGAGTAGAGATCCACCGAAAATTGGGTTTAGGGGAATCCACTTATTTATAGGGTTAAGAAAGTGGAAACATCATTCTATACTTCGATTTTAGGGATTTTTAGAAAATACAAATTGAATGAATTCTGCCGGGACTTTTTTTCCTGTAAAGAGGCGGAAGTTACAGGTATAAGTATATTTTTTAATACAATCGAATTCTTAATGCTAGGAGTTAGACATCAATAATTTATATATATATATACATAAACCAGCATTTTATAAAAAAAAAACTAAGGTTTCCGCTGGAATAGTTATGATGAGACTATCTGAATTTCGTATCATTCAGTCCTTTCTCAAACTTAAATATTTTTGTTTGTAGTTTTCATAAGATAAAATACGAACATAATACTTTGTGTGTGGCACCATTTATTTTCTTTCCTTTCTTCCAAATCTCTGTTACCAAACGTTGTCATCCACCAAAATAAAAACTTTTTCAAAAACATAGATAATAAGCAAACACACAAGCAATCAATGTTAAACAAACTAAAAATACAGAAATAAAGGGAAAAAAAATTTTAAAAAACTGCGTGTGTCGGTTCCGGCGCACGATTGGAGTTTACTCCTTAAGTACGGGTGTCTTTGATTCTATAGTTGGCAAACAGTGTAAATAAATGCATCTCATTATACTGAACCCGGCATGTAATTTTCTTTATGCTATTTACATTTTTATATTGATTTAAAGTAATATATATATATAAAATAATGTACGTCAATTATGTTACATAAATATATGTTACTCATAGTACATAATTAAGAAGGTCGATTGACTTCACTATTAATATTACTTTGAATATTGCCATTATTAATCACTGTGTCAAGAGGCGTGGGAACTAAAGTATGATACGTGAACGTGGTTAGATACATGATTTACGAGTCGTTAAAACCTCGCATCAATGGTTGTTACAATACCTAGTCATCCCCAGTGCTCTACCAGAAAAGGAATCCAAATTAGGCTCTGATTTTAAAAATTGGACTAATCCCAATAATTCGTCTTTATCGAAATCAATATTGAAATCACCACCAAATGTAAGTGGAATTACATGATGCTCTTTCCCCAGTAGTTTAGAACCACCTTCTGTATATGCTAATAATGTATCGTTGATATAATCTATAATGTCAGTAATATTCTGATTGACAGAAATATAAACTATGATGACAACAATGGGTTGACCGTTAGGTAAAGTGCATCTCACGGCACATATACTCTCAAATTAGATTTAGTTTGATTAAAGTAATGGGTACGTTTCTTCTGACAAAATCATCATGATTGCCAATAAACTTATGTTGTGAATCTGCACGTTTTAAAGATGGAGACTCCATCCTCACGATTATACTGTGTTATGCATTTAAAATTTTAAATTTCAACTAATACCTGATTGCGAAGCCATGTTTCTGATAACATCAAAATGTGTGCTTTTTGCACAATACTACCATTGTACAAGTGCCCGAAGACTGGCAGTTGAGAAAAAAGAGAATCACATCCTCTCCATCCATTTTATTGATCATAATTTGATCAATTGTATTAAGATGATCAGTAGAAAACCTGATAAATTCAATTACCTCGGTCCGGAGGCTGTTACTGACTTTTGAAGATACCGCTACAAAGGGAATATTCTAACGATTGTGTTGTTGAAACAAAGTTTATTTTTCATGATCATTCTTCGTTACTTTGCTATTCAACGCACCAAAACAATATTAAATACGTACCGCCAAATTTGGCGATTTTCCGTTGTTATAGTCAACTTTTTTGTCAAAAGAGCTAAGGCATGAATTGTCGCTTGGCTCGAAAATAGGTTTTCGACGCTAAAAAGAGGAACGCTAGTAAATGTAGTTTGCGTATTTTTTTTAAAGTTTTAAGTTCTTAGGGTTCAATTTTTAAAATATACTCTCCAAATGTCCCTCATAGATAACAAATAACGGTAATTTTTAAACAAAAAAAAGGAAAGAACTACTTAAATGATTTTTGTAAAAAGTGCATTAGACGAAATTTAGGGATTTTTTTTAAAATCCGTAATTTTTAAGCAATTTTTTCAATCGTAAAAAAACATGGTTAGCAACATTTGACACTTGGAAAAAAAGTGTCGTGGTTTCGTGTGATTATGTTTATAAATAGTGAAGTTATTCAATGTTTAGTTAAAATTTTGAGTTTTTTTTTGAAAAATCGCAACAAAAAAGAAATTAGTATTTCATAATTTAAATCACTGATTTGAAAAGAAACGAAGTATGAACTTTTTTCAGTTACAGACTTTCGACACATTCTGATGGTAAGAAATTCATACAGAACGATTGAAAAACTGTCTTCATAAAAATGCATCAATATTGGCTCATTTTAGAAAAAATCTTAAAAAATGCAAAATTTCGCTATTTTGTAAAAAAAACTTACACCGTATCGTGGCGAAATTAATGATCTTCCGAGTCTGTAATTATATTTTTTGTTTGATTTTGATAGAAAAACAACGATCGCTATTTTAAAAATGAAGAAAAAGTAGAAACTCTTCCTTCTCTTACTTCGGATAAAGATTTGGCGCATGCACAAAAGGACGCGTAACACTTTTTGTGTTAACGCTTTTTTTTAAATTTCACTCATCATAATATTTCCATAAGGTGGGTTTCATATGAAAATTGATTCTTAAGGAGTAAACTCCAAAAAAACTTTTAAAAATATAAAAGATTATTTAAAAATGCTAATCAAAATAATTATAAATGGTTTTCAGTTCCTAAGTGAAAAGAAATGACATATTACTCAACAAGAAGGCTTATGGTATCCTCAAACTTTTTGATATAATTATATTATATTAAGAAGATAAAAAATTTAAGCAGTTCAATATATAAAGAAAATTATTCAACACTTACAAAATTAATTATTAAAAAAATATTAACACACACAATTAAAATATGTAAGCAAAAATGAAACTGCATAAATTTTAGCAAAAAATGTGATAAAGTTCAAAAGTTAATCATAATCGTAAGAGTTAATAACTCTCCTTCCGCTTCTAGCTTTCCTTTCACAATCATTATTTACAGAGTTAGGAGTACATCTTTGTCAAAAGCAATTTGTTCTTTAACTGGGACAATGCTGGTATCATCGTTATCGTGTTTCAAAGGGTGCAAGCGTTGCACAGGAAGCGTACAATTTCTCCATCGGCCGTTTTCAGTTTTAAAAACCTGGTGCAACCATCCTGTCCAGAGAACATGTCAATAATATTTCCTAATGGCTAGTCTATAATCGTTTTTTTATCACTTCCATCTATAACAATGTCTCCCATGTTTGCTTCACTTCTGTTTGGTCGCTAGACTAACATGCTAAAATATTCATTTCGGAATCTTCTCCGCATATCGTCTCTTGTAAATTTTGAAAAATAAAATATAGAGAAATGTCTACTTTATCTTTATCTCTCTTAGAAATGTCTACTTTATCCCAATCTTTCAAGTCGGAAAACTCCCAGTGTTCGAGTCTCTTGAATAATCAAAAAGGATGTCAGAGGAATCAAGTCGTTCGGAACTTCATATAGTTCAGAGGTCTAAAACTGATATTGGCCCCCTATATCACAAAGTATACTAAATACCTCTTCGTAATAAAGTGAGGCCTTTCCTGAAATTCTTCTTAACAGCTTCTTCACCATCTGAATTAGGCGTTCCAATAAACCGCCCCACAAAGCAACCGTAGGGGGAATAAATTCCCATCAAATTCTCAATACAGAAGTAGTATTCACAATCCTTTCTCAATAGAGGGAACTGATGCAGCTGTTAGCACCCCAGCATTTATTAAATTGACACTATACATAATTTTGGGCTTTGTCTTCACCAAGCTAACCTTTAAAACAAATGCTATAACAATAATCTGATCCATAAATACTTACCCTGATTTCTTTAACATGCTCACTCATAGGTTTATCAGAAGGAAATGACGTTTTAGATGAGTGTTCAGCTTCAGTCGTATCTGCAGGAATTTTCTGTTTTTTACCATGCTCTGACTTTTCATGGCGAGATTCACGAGACAGACTCTAAATTAAGAAAGAGAAGAATAAACAAAAGAGTTAATATTTAAGAGAAAGAAAGAGAAAAACTTGAGAAAGGGGGAGCTCTCTTTAAGTCTCTCTTTATGATCCTATGTGTATATACGAATGCAGGACAAAAGAATAGAAACACCTATTCAGAAATGAGTCCACTTTCGACAGCCTAATAAAAGGCCGCCACGTGTAGCAACAGTGTGTCACCTAGTGGCAGTGAAAGGAAAGATATCACAGTCAAGCATTTGGCAGCTTGAGAGTAGCATGATACTTCTGTTTCGAGAAAAGTTTGATTTTGTCCCTCTACTTCTTGGAAGTGAAAAGAGGCATGGTAATTGGAGATCGCCTTGCTGGAGCTTCCGTGTCTGGAACAGCCAACCTTGTGGATGTGCCAAGCACCATTGTTTCTAGGGTTATGACAGCTTACACAAACCTAGGTGAGGTGCGTTCTGCCAGTTCTGCATTTTTCTTTTGCTGAATTGAAATCCACTAAGAACGGTTATTTTGTAAAACGACTCTCAACGGGATTACGGTGGTATTGATATTAAAAATTTCTTCCTTTCTGTTAGACTTGAAATTTGGCTTGCATGTTCACTTTACGGAGTAGAGATCCACCGAAAATTGGGTTTAAAGGAATCCACTTATTTATAGGGTTAAGAAAGTGGAAACATCATTCTATACTTCGATTTTAGGGATTTTTAGAAAATACAAATTGAATGAATTGTGCCGGGATTTTTTTTTCCTGTAAAGAGGCGGAAGTTACAGGTATAAGTATATTTTTTAATACAATCGAATTCTTAATGCTAGGAGTTAGACATCAATAATTTATATATATATATACATACATAAACCAGCATTTTATAAAAAAAAAAATAAGGTTTCCGCTGGAATAGTTATGATGAGACTATCTGAATTTCGTATCATTCAGTCCTTTCTCAAACTTAAATATTTTTGTTTTGTAGTTTTCATAAGATAAAATACGAACATGATACTCTGTGTGTGGCACCATTTATTTTCTTTCCTTTCTTTCAAATCTCTGTTACCAAACGTTGTCATCCACCAAAATAAAAACTTTTTCAAAAACATAGATAATAAGCAAGCACACAAGCAATCAATGTTAAACAAACTAAAAATACAGAAATTAAAAAAACTGCGTGTGTCGGTTCCGGCGCACGATTGGAGTTTACTCCTTAAGTACGGGTGTGTTTGATTCTATAGTTGGAAAACAGTGTAAATAAACGCATCTCATAATACTGACCCCTGCATGTAATTTCCTTTATGCTATTTACATTTTTATATTGATTTAAAGTAATATATATATATAGATAAAATAATGTACGTCAAATATGTTACATAAATATTTGTTACTCATAGTACATAAGTACATAGTTAAGAAGGTCGATTGACTTCACTATTAATATTACTTTGAATATTGCCATTATTAATCACTGTGTCAAGAGGCGTGGCAACTAAAGTATGATACGTGAACGTGGTTAGATACATGATTTATGAGTCGTGAAAACCTCGCATCAATGGTTGTTACAATACCTAGTCAATCCCCAGTGCTCTACCAGAAAAGAAATCCAAATTAGGTTCTGATTTTAAAAATTGAACTAATCCCAATAATTCGTCTTTATCGAAATCAATAATGAAATCACCACCAAGTGTAAGTGGAATTACATGATGCTCTTTCCCCAGTAGTTTAGAACCACCTTCTGTATATGCTAATAATGTATCGTTGATATAATCTATAATGTCAGTAATATTCTGATTGACAGAAATATAAACTATGATGACAACAATCGGTTGACCGTTAGGTAAAGTGCATCTCACGGCACATATACTCTCAAATTAGATTTAGTTTGATTAAAGTAATGGGTACGTTTCTTCTGACAAAATCAGCATGATTGCCAATAAACTTATGTTGTGAATCTGCACGTTTTAAAGATGGAGACTCCATCCTCACGATTATACTGTGTTATGCACTTAAAATTTTAAATTTCAACTAATACCTGATTGCGAAGCCATGTTTCTGATAACATCAAAATGTGTGCTTTTTGCACAATACTACCACTGTACAAGTACCCGAAGACCGGCAGTTGAGAGAAAAGAGAATCACATCCTCTCCATCCATTTTATTGATCATAATTTGATCAATTGTATTAAGATGATCAGTAGAAAACCTGGTAAATTCAATTACCTCGGTCCGGAGGCTGTTACTGACTTTTGAAGATACCGCTACAAAGGGAATATTCTAACGATTGTGTTGTTGAAACAAAGTTTATTTTTCATGATCATTTTTCGTTACTTTGCTATTCAACGCACCAAAACAATATTAAATACATACCGCCAGATTTGGTGATTTTCCGTTGTTATAGTCAACTTTTTTGTCAAAAGAGCTAAGGCATGAAATGTCGCTTGGCTCGAAAATAGGTTTTCGATGCTAAAAAGAGGAACGCTAGTAAATATAGTTTGCGTATTTTTTTTAAAGTTTTAAGTTCTTAGGGTTCAATTTTTAAAATATACTCTCCAAATGTCCCTCATAGATAACAAATAACGGTAATTTTTAAACAAAAAAAAGGAAAGAACTACTTAAATGATTTTTGTAAAAAGTGCATTAGACGAAATTTAGGGATTTTTTTTAAAATCCGTAATTTTTAAGCAATTTTTTCAATCGTAAAAAAACATGGTTAGCAACATTTGACCCTTGGAAAAAAAGTTTCGTGGTTTCGTGTGATTATGTTTATAAATAGCGAAGTTATTCAATGTTTAGTTAAAATTTTGAGTTTTTTTTTGAAAAATCGCAACAAAAAAGAAATTAGTATTTCATATTTTTAATCACTGATTTGAAAAGAAACGAAGTATGAACTTTTTTTAGTTACAGACTTTCGACACATTCTGATGGTAAGAAATTCGTACAGAATGATTGAAAAACTGTCTTCATAAAAATGCATCAATATTGGCTCATTTCAGAAAAAATCTTAAAAAATGCAAAATTTCGTTATTTTGTAAAAAAAACTTACACCGTATCGTGGCGAAATTAATGATCTTCCGAGTCTGTAATTATATTTTTTGTTTGATTTTGATAGAAAAAGAACGATCGCTATTTTAAAAATGAAGAAAAAGTAGAAACTCTTCCTTCTCTTACTTCGGATAAAGATTTGGCGCATGCACAGAAGCACGCTTAACACTTTTTGTGTTAACGCTTTTTTTAAATTTTACTCATCATAATATTTCCATAAGGTGGGTTTCATATGAAAATTGATTCTTAAGGAGTAAACTCCAAAAAAACTTTTAAAAATATAAAAGATTATTTAAAAATGCTAATCAAAATAATTATAAATGGTTTTCAGTTCCTAAGTGAAAAGAAATGACATATTACTCAACATGAAGGCTTATAGTATCCTCAAACTTTTTGATATAATTATATTATATTAAGAAGATAAAAAATTTAAGCAGTTCAATATATAAAGAAAATTATTCAACACTTACAAAATTAATTATTAAAAAAATATTAACACACACAATTAAAATATGTAAGCAAAAATGAAACTGCATAAATTTTAGCAAAAAATGTGATAAAGTTCAAAAGTTAATCATAATCGTAAGAGTTAATAACTCTCCTTCCGCTTCTAGCTTTCCTTTCACAATCATTATTTACAGAGTTAGGAGTACATCTTTGTCAAAAGCAATTTGTTCTTTAACTGGGACAATGCTGGTATCATCGTTATCGTGTTTCAAAGGGTGCAAGCGTTGCACAGGAAGCGTACAATTTCTCCATCGGCCGTTTTCAGTTTTAAAACCCTGGTGCAACCATCCTGTCCAGAGAACATGTCAATAATATTTCCTAATGGCTAGTCTATAATCGTTTTTTTATCACTTCCATCTATAACAATGTCTCCCATGTTTGCTTCTCTAGCTTCACTTTTGTTTGGTCGCTAGACTAACATGCTAAAATATTCATTTCGGAATCTTCTCCGCATATCGTCTCTTGTAAATTTTGAAAAAAAAATATAGAGAAATGTCTACTTTATCTTTATCTCTCTTAGAAATGTCTACTTTATCCCAATCTTTCAAGTCGGAAAACTCCCATTGTTCGAGTCTCTTGAATAATCAAAAAGGATGTCAGAGGAATCAAGTCGTTCGGAACTTCATATAGTTCAGAGGTCTAAAACTGATATTGGCCCCCTATATCACAAAGTATAGTAATTACCTCTTCGTAATAAAGTGAGGCCTTTCCTGAAATTCTTCTTAACAGCTTTTTCACCATCTGAATTAGGCGTTCCAATAAACCGCCCCACAAAGCAACCGTAGGGGGAATAAATTCCCATCAAATTCTCAATACAGAAGTAGTATTCATAATCCTTTCTCAATAGAGGGAACTGATGCAGCTGTTAGCACCCCAGCATTTATTCAATTGACACTATACATAATTTTGGGCTTTGTCTTCACCAAGCTAACCTTTAAAACAAATGCTATAACAATAATCTGATCCATAAATACTTACCCTGATTTCTTTAACATGCTCGCTCATAGGTTTATCAGAAGGAAATGACGTTTTAGATGAGTGTTCAGCTTCAGTCGTTTCTGCAGGAATTTTCTGTTTTTTACCATGCTCTGACTTTTCATGGCGAGATTCACGAGACAGACTCTAAATTAAGAAAGAGAAGAATAAACAAAAGAGTTAATATTTCAGAGAAAGAAAGAGAAAAACTTGAGAAAGGAAGCTCTCTTTAAGTCTCTCTTTATGATCCTATGTGTAAATACGAATGCAGGACAAAAGAATAGGAACATCTATTCAGAAATGAGTCCTCTTTCGACAGCCTAATAAACGGCCGCCACGTGTAGCAACAGTGTGTCACCTAGTGGCAGTGAAAGGGAAGATATCACAGTCAAGCATTTGGCAGCTTGAGAGTAGCATGATACTTCTGTTTCGAGAAAAGTTTGATTTTGTCCCTCTACTTCTTGGATGTGAAAAGAGGCATGGTAATTGGAGATCGCCTTGCTGGAGCTTCCGTGTCTGGAACAGCCAACCTTGTGGATGTGCCAAGCACCATTGTTTCTAGGGTTATGACAGCTTACACAAACCTAGGTGAGGTGCGTTCTGCCAGTTCTGCATTTTTCTTTTGCTGAATTGAAATCCACTAAGAACGGTTATTTTGTAAAACGACTCTCAACGGGATTACGGTGGTATTGATATTAAAAATTTCTTTCTTTCTGTTAGACTTGAAATTTGGCTTGCATGTTCACTTTACGGAGTAGAGATCCACCGAAAATTGGGTTTAAAGGAATCCACTTATTTATAGGGTTAAGAAAGTGGAAACATCATTCTATACTTCGCGCCGATTTTAGGGATTTTTAGAAAATACAAATTGAATGAATTGTGCCGGGATTTTTTTTTCCTGTAAAGAGGCGGAAGTTACAGGTATAAGTATATTTTTTAATACAATCGAATTCTTAATGCTAGGAGTTAGACATCAATAATTTATATATATATATATATATATATATATACATAAACCAGCATTTTATAAAAAAAAAAATAAGGTTTCCGCTGGAATAGTTATGATGAGACTATCTGAATTTCGTATCATTCAGTCCTTTCTCAAACTTAAATATTTTTGTTTTGTAGTTTTCATAAGATAAAATACGAACATAATACTCTGTGTGTGGCACCATTTATTTTCTTTCCTTTCTTTCAAATCTCTGTTACCAAACGTTGTCATCCACCAAAATAAAAACTTTTTCAAAAACATAGATAATAAGCAAGCACACAAGCAATCAATGTTAAACAAACTAAAAATACAGAAATTAAAAAAACTGCGTGTGTCGGTTCCGGCGCACGATTGGAGTTTACTCCTTAAGTACGGGTGTGTTTGATTCTATAGTTGGAAAACAGTGTAAATAAACGCATCTCATAATACTGACCCCTGCATGTAATTTCCTTTATGCTATTTACATTTTTATATTGATTTAAAGTAATATATATATATAGATAAAATAATGTACGTCAAATATGTTACATAAATATTTGTTACTCATAGTACATAAGTACATAGTTAAGAAGGTCGATTGACTTCACTATTAATATTACTTTGAATATTGCCATTATTAATCACTGTGTCAAGAGGCGTGGCAACTAAAGTATGATACGTGAACGTGGTTAGATACATGATTTATGAGTCGTGAAAACCTCGCATCAATGGTTGTTACAATACCTAGTCAATCCCCAGTGCTCTACCAGAAAAGAAATCCAAATTAGGTTCTGATTTTAAAAATTGAACTAATCCCAATAATTCGTCTTTATCGAAATCAATAATGAAATCACCACCAAGTGTAAGTGGAATTACATGATGCTCTTTCCCCAGTAGTTTAGAACCACCTTCTGTATATGCTAATAATGTATCGTTGATATAATCTATAATGTCAGTAATATTCTGATTGACAGAAATATAAACTATGATGACAACAATCGGTTGACCGTTAGGTAAAGTGCATCTCACGGCACATATACTCTCAAATTAGATTTAGTTTGATTAAAGTAATGGGTACGTTTCTTCTGACAAAATCAGCATGATTGCCAATAAACTTATGTTGTGAATCTGCACGTTTTAAAGATGGAGACTCCATCCTCACGATTATACTGTGTTATGCACTTAAAATTTTAAATTTCAACTAATACCTGATTGCGAAGCCATGTTTCTGATAACATCAAAATGTGTGCTTTTTGCACAATACTACCACTGTACAAGTACCCGAAGACCGGCAGTTGAGAGAAAAGAGAATCACATCCTCTCCATCCATTTTATTGATCATAATTTGATCAATTGTATTAAGATGATCAGTAGAAAACCTGGTAAATTCAATTACCTCGGTCCGGAGGCTGTTACTGACTTTTGAAGATACCGCTACAAAGGGAATATTCTAACGATTGTGTTGTTGAAACAAAGTTTATTTTTCATGATCATTTTTCGTTACTTTGCTATTCAACGCACCAAAACAATATTAAATACATACCGCCAAATTTGGTGATTTTCCGTTGTTATAGTCAACTTTTTTGTCAAAAGAGCTAAGGCATGAATTGTCGCTTGGCTCGAAAATAGGTTTTCGACGCTAAAAAGAGGAACGCTAGTAAATGTAGTTTGCGTATTTTTTTTAAAGTTTTAAGTTCTTAGGGTTCAATTTTTAAAATATACTCTCCAAATGTCCCTCATAGATAACAAATAACGGTAATTTTTAAACAAAAAAAAGAAAGAACTACTTAAATGATTTTTGTAAAAAGTGCATTAGACGAAATTTAGGAATTTTTTTTAAAATCCGTAATTTTTAAGCAATTTTTCAATCTTAAAAAAACATGGTTAGCAACATTTGACACTTGGAAAAAAAGTTTCGTGGTTTCGTGTGATTATGTTTATAAATAGCGAAGTTATTCAATGTTTAGTTAAAATTTTGAGTTTTTTTTGAAAAATCGCAACAAAAAGAAATTAGTATTTCATATTTTTAATCACTGATTTGAAAAGAAACGAAGTATGAACTTTTTTTAGTTATAGACTTTCGACACATTCTGATGGTAAGAAATTCGTACAGAACGATTGAAAAACTCTCTTCATAAAAATGCATCAATATTGGCTTATTTTAGAAAAAATCTTAAAAAATGCAAAATTTCGTTATATTGTAAAAAAAACTTACACCGTATCGTGGCGAAATTAATGATCTTCCGAGTCTGTAATTATATTTTTTGTTTGATTTTGATAGAAAAAGAACGATCGCTATTTTAAAAATAAAGAAAAGGTAGAAACTCTTCCTTCTCTTTCTTTGGATAAAGATTTGGCGCATGCGCAGAAGCACGCGTAACACTTTTTGCTTTAACGCTTTTTTTAAATTTCACTCATCATAATATTTCCATAAGGTGGGTTTTATATGAAAATTGATTCTTAAGGAGTAAACTCCAAAAAAATTTAAAAATATAAAAGATTATTTCAAAATGCTAATCAAAATAATTATAAATGGTTTTCAGTTCCTAAGTGAAAAGAAATGACATATTACTCAGCAAGAAGGCTTATGGTATCCTCCCACTTTTTGATATAATTATATTCTATTAAGAAGATAAAAAATTTAAGCAGTTCAATATATAAAGAAAATTCAACACTTAAAATTAATATTAAAAAATATTAACACACACAATTAAAATATGTAAGCAAAAATGAAACTGCATAAATTTTAGCAAAAAATGTGATAAAGTTCAAAATTAATCATAATCGTAAGATTTAATAACTCTCCTTCCGCTTCTAGCTTTCCTTTCACAATCACTATTTACAGAGTTAGGAGTACATCTTTGTCAAAAGCAATTTGTTCTTTAACTGGGACAATGCTGGTATTATCGTTATCTTGTTCCAAAGGGTGCAAGCGTTGCACAGGAAGCGTACAATTTCTCCACCGGCCGTTTTGAGTTTTAAAACCCTGGTGCAACCATCCTGTCCAGAGAACATGTCAATAATATTTCCTAATGGCCAGTCTACAATCGTTTTTTTAACACTGCCATCTATAACAATGTCTCCCATGTTTGCTTCTCTAGCTTCACTTCTGTTTGGTCGCTAGACTAACATGCTAAAATATTCATTTCGGAATCTTCTCCGCATTTCGTCTATTGTAAATTTTGAAGAAAAAAATCTAGAAATGTCTACTTTATCTTTATCTCTCTTAAAAATGTCTACTTTATCCAAATTTTTCAAGTCGGGAACTCCCATTGTTCGAGTCTCTTGAATAATCAAAAAGGATGTCAGAGGAATCAAGTCGTTTGGAACTTCATATAGTTCAGAGGTCTAGAATTGATCGTGGCCCCCTATATCACAAAATATAGTAATTACCTCTTCGTAATAAAGTGAGGCCTTTCCTGAAATTCTTCTTAACAGCTTTTTCACCATCTGAATTAGGCGTTCCAATAAACCGCCCCACAAAGCAACCGTAAGGGGAATAAATTCCCATCAAATTCTCAATACAGAAGTAGTATTCACAATCCTATCTCAATAGAGGGAACTGATGCAGCTGTTAGCACCCCAGCATAATTTATTCAATTGACACTATACATAATTTTGGGCTTTGTCTTCCCAGCTAACCTTTAAAAGAAATGCTATAACAAAATAATCTGATCGATAAATACTTACCCTGATTTCTTTAACATGCTCGCTCATAGGTTTATCAGAAGGAAATGACGTTTTAGATGAGTGTTCAGTTTCAGTCGTTTCTGCAGGAATTTTCTGTTTTTTACCATGCTCTGACTTTTTATGGCGAGATTCACGAGACAGACTCTAAATTAAGAAAGAGAAGAATAAACAAAAGAGTTAATATTTCAGAGAAAGAAAGAGAAAAACTTGAGAAAGGGGGGGAGCTCTCTTTAAGTCTCTCTTTATGATCCTATGTGTATATACGAATGCAGGACAAAAGAATAGGAACACCTATTCAGAAATGAGTCCTCTTTTGACAGCCTAATAAACGGCCGCCACGTGTCGCAACAGTGTGTGACGGGTGCTTACGCGTTTCACTAACCTTCTCTCAAATTCTTTTAAATTGTATTTATTTTAACCAATCCCCGCTGAGAGCTAAAAGTGTGACTTATGCAAACAAGATAGTTTCGGGTTTAGAGAGTTCGAAAGAGATATAAAAGGGAGAAATGAAATGAAGAGAAGAGGATGACTACGTGTTTTGATAGAGGAGTTAACTACGAGATTGATTAAGAAGGTGATTCTAGGAGATTAGTTTAACTAAGTGAAGTTGGTTAGCTGAAGGAAGATTATTGAAAAAGCTTCATTAATTCGGTTCGGACGTAACTGAAGATATCAAGGATTGAAGTCGCTCTATAGATCCTTCAAGTAGTCAAGAATCCTGTCTTAAAGAGATATCAGGTCTGTGATTTTCCTAAATTAAGTTATAAATGCGTAGTTTGATTGTATGCGTTATCCGCCGGGGTTTCAGTTAGCGTTCCGTCGTTCATAATTGAATTCTGAGCTCACTCCACTGTAATTTGTTGTTCTTAAAGTTTGATTAATATTTGTGTATTTCTATCATAAGGATTAATAAATAATAGTGATTTATTATTTATGTAGTTGTTAATTATGAATCCAACATACCCAAATTTAGATAATGTGCAAAGGGGAGTTAATAATCATAGGGTAGTGAGAGACTACGACACTGGCTTTCAAACGAAATACCGGAATTAAAAGCAGGTGCAGGATTAAGAGTTTTGCCGGAGCTATTTTTTTCGGGTAAAGAAAATGTTTCTGAGTTTATCTCGAATATTGACGACAACATAGCCTACTATGAAATACCGGCGAATCTATCATGTGCATACTTAAAAGGTCATTTAATTGGGAGAGCGTTAGACTGGTTTGAGGTAATTGGGTTCGAGTGTGTAAATGAAGAAGCGACTGCATTTGCAACACTTAAAAAGAGATTATCAGATAGTTTTCCGGTAATACGGAATAAATCAGAGCTAGAAGCTCAATTTTTTTCATCAAAACAACGGAGAGGTCAAGCCCCGTCAGACTTTATTTTTCAGCTGTTAAAAATTCATAAAACTTTGGATTTAATTATGATGAGTTAAAATTGATTGATCACATAGTAATGCGACTAGAACCCCAAATAATGGATTATTTAGAAGTTCGAAACCCCACAACGAAAGCTCAATTGATAGAGTTGGTAGACCGGTATGAGGAACGTCATAGCTGCAGGGAAAACCAGGGTTCGAGTAATAATTTTGCTAGACGAAGTTGAGATGTGAGTAGGAATCCTGAGGAAAGAAGGAATAATAGAAATTGGAGAGATACTGGGTTCGGAAATAGTCAAAATGATCAAAGAGGACTAGGCAGGGGTGCGAATAATTTTTCTCGTCGTAATTATCAAAATCAAGGATTCGAGGGAGGAAATCGCTACAATCAGCCCAATCAGAGAACAGACCGGTATCAGAACCGTAGGATGGTGGTTAGGAAGGGTCCTAATGATGATTCAGCAAAGCAGAATTGGAGGCGTGTTGATTGCAACAGCGAAAGGCAAAGAAATGCCAATTTAAACTTCTAAGCGATCGTGTTGCGGGAGGTAAACGATCGCTAGTTAAGTCAAATCCTCCTATTAAAATTAAAATTAATTCATTGCGATTATCACCAGTTGAACTTCCGTATGTACCAATTCTTTTGCATGATACATTTCTAAAAGCGCTCTGGGATACAGGTGCGGAAAAGTCATTTATTTCAGAAAAAACGTACCCGGTCATATTTTTCTTTCTGTCCTATTAAAAAATCGTTAGCTGAAGTAGTTACAGCTCAAGGGTCACAATGCAGAAATTTAGGCACAGTTGAGTTGAGAATTAAAATAAGAGAATTTTCGAAGTTGTGGAAATTTCATGTGATTGCTGAGATGCAATATCCATGCATCCTAGGTATTGATTTTATGTCACATGCAAAGATTAGTTTGGACTTCCTGTCAAAATCGCTAATCATTCCGGATTCGCAAACGGAAAAAGTAACAATTTTGGACGAACCGGTTCAAATAGATTTATCTAACACTAAGTTAAATTCAAAACAAAAACAGGAATTGCAGATTTTGTTTAAGGAATTTCATGGGTTGTTTTCGCTTAAGCCTGGTCTGACACATGTATTTTGTCATGAAATTGACACGGGTGATAGTCCTCCTGTTTTTTCGAGACCTTATCGCTATGACAGGGTCAAACAGGGTATAATCGACTACCATGTTCAGAAAATGTTACGTGATGGAGCAATAGTTCCAACAACATCGCCCTACGCGTCTCCAGTTGTTTTATTTCGGAAAGAAAACGGGTTGCCGTTAGATGACCCAGAAGCTTATAGGTTTGCAATAGATTATAGGAAGTTAAATGCGATCACGAGATATCCGCTACCAATAATTGATGATTTGATCACTAATATTCCGCACACCGAAATTATGACATCACTTGATTTACGCAGCGGATACTTTCAGATGGCAGTAGACCCCAAAGATGTTCATAAGACGGCGTTTGTTACAAAAAATGGTACTTTTGCATTTACTCGCATGCCATTTGGCCTTTCGGGGGCAGCTTCAAATTTTCAAAGGGCCATAGAGATGATCCTCAAGCCAGTCCTCGGCCGTTTTGCCCATTGTTATATGGATGACGTGATTATTTCGTCTCCATCTTTTGAAAGCCATGTAGAACACTTACGGGAAGTATTCAGATTGTTGCAGGAGGCTGGTTTGACGTTGAATCGCGAGAAATGTCATTTCGCGAGGGAACAATTACGTTATTTGGGTTTAGTTATTAATAAAGAAGGAGTTAAAACAGATGAGGAGAAGGTAAAAGCAATTATTGAAATGAAACCTCCGAAAACTGCAAAACAAATAGCAAAATTTTCAGGAATGACGGGTTGGTATCAAAAGTTTATTAAAAACTACGCAGACATGTGTGAACCCTTATATAATTTAAAACGAAATAACTCTAAGTTCCGTTGGTCGGAATCAGCGCAGGAAGCCTTTGATCGTATTAAGAAAGCACTGACAGAAGCTCCAGTGTTACAATTACCAAATTTTTCCCAACCTTTTGAACTCTATACGGATGCGAGTTCAGTGGGGGTAGGAGCAGTATTGACACAGAATAATAGGTCTATGGCGTTTGCCTCGAGAACTTTAAACCGAGCAGAAAGGAATTATAGTGTGACGGAACGTGAATGTTTAGCTGTCATATGGGCATTAAATAAATATCGCGCGTATTTCGGATCCTTGCCGGTTAAAGTGATAACAGACCATGCTGCACTTACCAAATTAACGAATGGAAAGAATTTGTCCTCTAGAATGATAAGGTGGACGCTTAAGTTGGCAAATTTTAATGTAGAATGGGAACATCGCCCAGGTACGCAAAATTTAGTGGCTGATATGCTGTCTAGAAACCCGTTAGAAAGTAATGAAGAAACAAAGGTGTCTTGTGCGGTGATTAGATCGTTAGTATTATCGTCTAGAGAACAGTTGAGAGAGGAACAGAGAAATGACCCGGAGCTAGGTCACATCATGAAGTATTTGGAAAATCCGGACGATAGTTCCATCAATGAATCAATCTGCAGAAATTGGTCCAATGACTTTAAAATAGTTGATGGTTTGCTATATTATGCAAAATATACAACCACACTAGGTGAATTAAGGGTATTTATACCTAAAACATTACGTAAAGATGTTATGCAAGAATTTCATGACTCGCCGATGGCAGGTCATTTAGGCAAAAAGAAAACCTACTTAAAATTAAAAGACGCGTGTTATTCCCGTACATGAGGAAATACATTTATAAATATGTAGCAACCTGCGACCAATGCCAAAAAGCCAATTATAAAAACGGATTACCAGCTGGTCAATTAATTCCGATAATAACGAATTTTCCGAATGAAATCGTATCTTTAGATTTGTTAGGCCCATACCCTGCAACTTGTCCAGAACGCTATAGATTTATTTTAGTAATTACAGATAATTTTTCTAAATGGGTTGAAATAGTTCCCTTAAGGAAAGCTTCGGCTAAAGCAATTGCCAATGCATTTTTTGAGAATTATATTGCGCGTTATGGAGCTCCTGTAAATTAATTACCGATAACGGCCCCAAATGATATCCGAAGTTTTGAGCAAGTATGTCGCAGCTTGAACATAAAACATGTTAAAACTGTGGTATATCGTCCACAAGCTAATCAAACAGAAAGAGTTAATCGCACTCTTTTAAAAATGATTTCGAGTTTTGTCGCGGATAATCACACTAACTGGGATCAATTTCTGCAAGAGTTCGGTTATGCGATTAGGACAGCAGTACATGAGACAACGGGTAAAACACCGGCGGAATTATTTTTAGGTCGAAATTTAATCACCCTTTTCAGAATTTAGTTATGGTAACTGATGGATCAGATTTAGTTTGTGGGAACATAGAAAGGCTGTTTGAGGAGGATAGAGTTCATACAAAGCGCCAGCAAGAGAAGTGGGCGAAATATTATAATAAAAAGAGGCGTGAAAGTTGATGATCTAGTATTAGTTCAAACTCACCCGTTAAATTCAAAATGTAAAAAATAGTAGGTAAATTTATGCCAAAGTTTGAGGGCCCATATAAAGTTCTGAGTGTAAAAAATAATATTAATTTAGTAATATTAAAATTTGGTAAAAGAATAACGGTTAATGTGGACCAGGTGAGAATTTACCATCAAAGAGAAGACAGTGTTGCCGAGTCGGAAAGTGACAATAGTAGTGATCATGGTGCAGTGGCATCAGTCAGGTCGGATGATGGGCAGTCGAGATTGGTGCAATCGGAGAGTAGTGGGGTTGTCGTAAAGGATCGAAATCAGGAAATGTAAATGGTAGAAGAGATATAGTTGCGAATAGACGCGATGGAGTGGAGATGAGAAAAAAACGTGGACGGACGGAATCTGCTGTTTCTTCGGGGGGGAGGGGGTGTATATAATTTAGGAAAAAAAGACCTTTCTGGACTGAAAGAGAGAAAAGAGGAAGGCCAGACTCTTGGAATGAAACGTACAAAAGAAGAGACCAGAGGCCCAGGTAGCTCGAGAAAAAAGAAAGATTTCCTCGTCAATGCCTCTCGCCCCTCCAGAAAGCGGTA
>BMAO01002456.1:0-20665 GCA_019973975.1 Trichonephila clavata
TGTTGGACATTTCAGTATCTAGGGATTCAATTTGTTGTTCCATTTCAGAGTTTGATGATTGAACCGTCTCAGTATCTAGGGATTCAATTTCTTGCATCATTTCAGAAATTAATGGTTCAATTTGTTGGATCTCGTTCGAAGAAAGGATACTGAATAAAAGTGAGGATTCAACTTCTTCATTTGAAGGCAATAAACTTGGACTAGGCAGGGATTCCATTGAAAGCATCTCCTGATTAGAAGGTTGAGATGCAATTTGATCCATATCTATCACACTATGTAAACTTGACTCACAGTCTGAAAGAGACAAGCACTTACCCGCATTTAAATAATGTATCCTTAAAAAAAAAAAAAAAAAAAATTTTTTTTTTTTTTTTTTTTTTTTTTTTTTTTACATAAACAGTTAGTTACATTCTATCTTTTGCAACTCCATGCTGACATAGTCATTTTCAAGAGATTCACTTTTATTTGTGAAACGTCTCCATTTTCTATTTAATGTTTGTTTACCCTGCCAGCTTTTTGCTTCATCTTTGGCAATTTGCAGACTCCACCACATGTTGATCCATTTAGGACCCATTCTTAGGGTTAAAAGCAATCGATACAGAAAAAATACTTTATGCAGCATCAGTAAAAAGACAAACAAACCATACATTACAAAAAATACTTTTCTGTATACACTATTTCAGGGGCAGTAAACACCGAAATCTTCCTGTAGTTTGTCCTCCACCCGAAAAATAATCATACATACATGTTCCCATTTCCGGAAACAAAATAGGAATGGCAGACCATGACCAGCTGGATAAAGACCACACACGATGAAAAAATAAATTTAACAAAAATATTTGGCCGATGAGATGTGCAGCGTAGAAACATTCCAAGGTCCATATTTTCCAAAACATGCCATTACCTTTAGAGGATGTAATTACATTAAATACTCGATCACATTCAGATTTTTCAAATTTCTGAATAGTCAATTCTTGCACATAAGAATGCATGTTTTTCGACCAAAGTCGATAAGGTAAATGAAAGCTAATGGCCTGTAATAAAAGTACAATGGATACCCATTGATAATAGTCGTGGTACAAAACGGGAAGAATAGGTTTCTCCACTCCTGAAAAATTGGTCAAAGTACCATTGATGAAACATTTAGTGTCCAACAACGACTGACTTACTCTGTGGCCATCAATTTGACAATTGATGTTTTCACCAAAATATTGACGGGAAATGCTGAGTGCAAAACAAAATAAAAGTAAGTTGCGTACATGGATTTGGTTAAAATCAATCAATAAACTATGGCTTCTGGGTGATACATGTTGACTTTTCCATTTCAACAAAGTGAGCGGTAACATTTTGAAGCAATCTTCTTGACTATCCTTTCAAAACAAATCTTGCCTGAAAGCCGCTCGGACTTAAAACATATCCTTAAAAAAAAAAAAAAAAAAAAAAAAAAAAAATTTTTTTTTTTTTTTTTTTTTTTTACCACTTTAATATTTTTTTTATAATACTAAAAACATTTATCAACAGTTGCTTTGCACTGGAATACAACACTTGTCCCAAAGTTACCATTTCTTCTCTGGGCTTCAAATCTGTTCGTCGCTCCAATGGCTCTGCTGGTATATCCGATCTAGCCACAAGAGGACCGTTGTAAAATCGCCTCCTTGATTCCATTCTTTCTTTATTGCAATGTCGTATCCAAGAGATGTTGAAACCCTTCTACAGACATGACATCTGTATAATGCAATACATTCAATACATCATTTTCAATCACCATCTCTCCATCCATTAAACGTCCTTTGTAATCCACATAAAGTCCTTGTAAGTTGTATACCATTTTGTAATAACTATATCCTGGCTCCCAAATCTTGGATGCGTTACTCAGGGCCTCGGTAGACGTTTTTGCATGCACTACGGCCTCATTGGCGCTTAATCCTTCCCAAAACGAATGCTTTACAAATACATCGTTTTGGTACCCGATGGATCCAAACATTTGATACAAGTGTTCAAAAGTACCTTTGGCTCCCGACAACACCTGAGTCACTAAACATCCTTGGCTCATCTCGGCTTTTTGTTGAAACTTTTCCAAAGACTCGCGTCCCCATTCATACAAAGTTTGTATTTCTTGTAAAGTCAAAGCAAAACACATTTGTCTTTGAAATACATTCAAGTAAAATTGCCTCATTTGATCAATGTATTCAAAGGTTTGTTGCGAGCCATAACAATCATACAAAACTTGAAACGTTTTGCTTAAATCACTATGTTTGTAAGGCAAAAAATGAATATCGTTAAATTTGGCAAAATACCCGACCAACATGTCTTGAGTCGGAGTGAGTTTCGGTCCTTGCATGACAAAACATCCCAGTTGAGATTCTGGATTCAAAATGGTGGCACATTCTGCTTGAGAGAGCGCATTCGGTACCAAATACAAATTACATTCATCCCCGTCAAAATCAGCATTCATGGCTTGCACCACTTCCAAAGGAATGCCAAAACAATCATATTCCCAACCCGGTGAACTCACTTTTAAAGCAATAAAATTTCCCGGTTGTAACGAGGGCATCCTATTCAAAATAATCCATTGATTTTGGATATTAAACTTTTTGACCACGTGGGCTGGAAGTTGAATTTGATTGGGACGTAAACTGGCATCCGGCACAATCATTCCCTCATGGATAAGATGCACCTTTTCCCAAACGCCACTTGCCGGATCAAAGTGGATTTTCCACACGACCGACGCTGCAAACTTCCATAATTTAGAGGGGCTTCTACAATTTGTTTGTAAAATAAACCCACTTTGCTTGGAGATTGAACAGTTTGGGTCCGACTCGTCATGGGTAATCCTTGCACAAATTTCATAATTTTTTCATACACCAAGGTAGAAACCACTTGCCAAAAAATGGGATCGGGTAACACTAAAAAATCTTGATCAGTTTTCACGTTTGCTTGAGCCTTTAATCGTTTTAAAATGGGTAGTTCAAACGCATATTTAGGTGTGTATACGGCAAACGATTGAACGGGATACGTTTTAAAATGATTGTTGTAATAAAAATGTCCACAACACAAGGTGTAAGGAGTAGAGGGTAAAAGTGTCTTGCATATTGAACACTTGTCTGCAAAAAGGTGATCTTTACGCCACGCTTTGAGTAGTTCAATAACTTGTTCGGGTGTTTTTTGAACGGGACAATCTTTAAAAGACAAGATTGAAAAAGAATACTGATCCACCGACATAATGACAGAAAATTATCCCAGACGTAGAAATGGAAGTGAATTTTATTCCAAAAGAAAGAAACCTTTTGTCAAGGATCCCTATTTTGGAGGTGAACGGTATGCTAGGGATAAAGATGGAAATCAATTGTATCCAAACTCTGATAAACCTTTTGCTCGAAACAAAAAGAATGAAGAATATTATGCCAAGGATTTTCAGGGAAACGAAATGTATCCAGTTCAACAAGGAAAATCTAAAATAATACAGGATAATAATGGAAAGTTTCAATTTGCCCGAATGTCTGATGGCACAGAAAGATATCCACAAGACGCCAAAGAAAATGAGTATTATTTGGAGAGGGATGGTAAACCTTTATTGTTACGAAAACCCAATGGAGAGTATTACTTGGCACAAAATAGGAAAGGTTACAAGTTGATTCCCTGGAATTTGTTGGCCGAGTATGCGATCGATAACGAACCATACTTGTTTACAAAAGATGTTTTGGGAAATAATGTATACGTCCGTCAGTCAGAGTTGCCACAAAGACTAAGTGCCATATGTCAGTGCGTCTGCAATATATTATTTGATTGTCCAGTAGCACTGAATGCTCTGGGATGTTGCTTATTACAAGCTTACTAAAAAAAAAAAAAAAAAAAAAAAAAAAATTTTTTTTTTTTTTTTTTTTTTTTTTTTTACACACGTTGTCGATTTCAATTTCTTTTTCAAGAGTACCACAGACAAAAGTGGTTTAACATGTGCTTATGAGAATAGCTGTAAAATGCAAACGGGTATTTCTTTTACAGTCCATGCCATACAAGGAAACTCGGTTTCCTCGCCCATGTTCGAGCAGCACACACAATTTTCCAAAAACTCCACAGTTGCAGGTTTTAAAGCTTAAACTTTTCAGTTATCGGTGTTACTGTCAACCAGACCTTGTTATTTTTATCCCTGTACTCTACGCGTTGGTTCAGACTTTCCTCAGTCCTCTCATTTAAAACAGGTGGCAAGTCCATCAATGAAGTCAAAACCCTTTTCCCCTCGGAGCGGGAATAGCGTCGGGAATAGCGTGTACGGTTCATTTCCAGAAAAGCCACAGTCGAAAAGGATTCCTCGTTAATCCATCTCTCGGCTGGATCCCGCGAGGTCCAAATGCGTACACTCGCTTGGGCAAGATGAATTTTCATATAGTAAAATGGACGAATACATGGGTAAATCACCAAATCCAGCCATGAATCGGGTGTTATGATGCCTTCATCCAAGACATAATGGGACATGAATGCCTGACCTCCTTCGTTGCTAGCTTCTCCCTGATATAGAAATCCAGTTTCGGTCCGCACAAACTCGATCCGCACGATCCGATCGTTCCAATCACGACCCTGCAATTCGAATCGAGTCCCAACAGGTAGATTTAAAACGTACTTTTCCACAAAGGCTGGAAATATTTTTCTAGGTAGCTCAATCCGGTAAAGGGAATAGTTTAACCTCTTTAAAATAGGAATCATCTCTACAGAATCAGAGTCAGCTGAAACTGTAATAATTGGTAGCTATAAATCTGCAAACTTTATAATGTATTGTACCAAAAGACTTGCAACTTTACCTAGTGACATCTAGTCAACTGAAGCTGTAATGAAAAGTTAAAGGAACGATCAAACCTTTATACAGCAACTACAAAAAAAAAAAAAAAAAAAAAAAAAAATTTTTTTTTTTTTTTTTTTTTTTTTTTTTTTTACTTGTAGAGAACAGGATAGACTGTTCATTTACTTTTTCATTTACAAATAGGTTCACACACAAATGTTATTTCTCTTTACTTTTACATTTACAATATTTCATAAACGTGTCTCTTACTTTAAGAATTTCAACGTGTCTCTTACTTTAAGAATTTCAACGTGTCTCTTACTTTAAGAATTTCAACGTGTCTCTTACTTTAAGAATTTCAACGTGTCTCTTACTTTAAGAATTTCAACGTGTCTCTTACTTTAAGAATTTCAACGTGTCTCTTACTTTAAGAATTTCAACGTGTCTCTTACTTTAAGAATTTCAACGTGTCTCTTACTTTAAGAATTTCAACGTGTCTCTTACTTTAAGAATTTCAACGTGTCTCTTACTTTAAGAATTTCAACGTGTCTCTTACTTTAAGAATTTCAACGTGTCTCTTACTTTAAGAATTTCAACGTGTCTCTTACTTTAAGAATTTCAACGTGTCTCTTACTTTAAGAATTTCAACGTGTCTCTTACTTTAAGAATTTCAACGTGTCTCTTACTTTAAGAATTTCAACGTGTCTCTTACTTTAAGAATTTCAACGTGTCTCTTACTTTAAGAATTTCAACGTGTCTCTTACTTTAAGAATTTCAACGTGTCTCTTACTTTAAGAATTTCATCGCGTCTCTTACTTTAAGAATTTCACCATATCTCTTTGTTAAACTCTTTTACAGAGAACCATTCTACATGCATCAGATTGCATGGACAGTCAAATTAAATTTGGTAGAGTCACACCGAATCTCTTTGCCCGACCATTTCCATCAGTTGCTCAATATTTTGCACACACATCCACCCATCACCATGGCCGAGATGCCCACTATAGCAAAATAATAGAAACGTTTTCTGGAGCGTTCCATGCATTCATCCAGGGTTTCCATGAAAGATTCGGCCACCTTCAGAGCAATAAATTTAACTTCAAACATTTTCACGGGAAACTTTTCGTACAAGAAGCGTAAATGCAGCATAAATAAAAGGAGGAGGTATGATTCCGTGACCAAGTGTATCTTTCCAGGGGGAGGTTTCAAAGCATCCAGCCATTGTTTCACTTCCGTTTCCATGTTGTTGGGAGGAGATAATTTGTCCACATTCTTTTGTATAATGGCCGCTAGTCTAATATTGACTCGAATGTTGTTGGACATTAAAATGTAATGAATCCATTGGGACAGCTGCAACTGCCGTTGCGAAAGGGGTATTTTTTCTAATGGTAAACGTAAAACTTCCAATTCCTCAGAAAACTCACTGGCCAAGTCCACAAGCATTGTCATGTTTAAAGGTGCCATATAATGGACTTTTTGCCAAACGTTTGACATGAGATGAGGTATGGAGTCAACCAGTAGCTCACCAAGCTTTTAAACTATTCTCTTAAAAAAAAAAAAAAAAAAAAAAAAAAAAATTTTTTTTTTTTTTTTTTTTTTTTTTTTTTAGATTGCTTGTTGTGACACAGACAGAATGTTTGAAATTTTTTCCACAATTGCTCTTATTACAGAGAATTATTTTATTCTGCATGTATCAAATGCTTTGGTTAAATGAATGGTTTTCACAACACGTTATGAAATCCATACTGTGGAGCAACCCTCACACTCGGGGTTTTTCAATTTACATTCGAGTCTCTCATTACGTTTGCGTATGTATGCCTCCAGAATACTTTCTGGTTCCTCTTTGGACGACCCCATGCAATCTTTCAGGTTAGAGTTGTCCCTGGAATCTTTCAGGTTAGAGTTGTCCCTGGAATCTTTCAGGTTAGAGTTGTCCCTGGAATCTTTCAGGTTAGAGTTGTCCCTGGAATCTTTCAGGTTAGAGTTGTCCCTGGAATCTTTCAGGTCGACCTTTGTAGAGCGAGTAGATTCTTCCTCCTCAGGAATACAACTGAGTGACAATCTATTCCAATAACGTTCGTAAATAATTTGGTTTTCGCAAGGCAATTGCAGAAAGATGGGTTTTCCTTTCAGGCGTTCAAGAGGCCAGGTCTTGGGATATACGGGCAAAGGCTTTTCTAGAGGGTTGATGGACAGTGGAGGGTTGAATAAACAGTCTTGAAGGGATGTGTCAGACAAGGGTTTACCTTCCATACAATCGCTCATATCAACATTTGGGAATGGCTCCTGTTCTCCAACTCGAAACAGGCTCTTAAAAGATTTCCATAGCTTCTGGTACCAGCGATCAGAAGACATGATGCGCTTGAAAATAAAAATTGGAATGCCAAGCCAAAGCCAACAATAAAAACTTTGTTGAGAATATTCTGAGACGAGATGGAGGCACAAAGTGTCTCCACGAAAACTTGCAACTTGCATCAAGCTTTCCACTTTTAAAATGTATCCTTAAAAAAAAAAAAAAAAAAAAAAAAAAAAATTTTTTTTTTTTTTTTTTTTTTTTTTTTTACTTGTATATATCAGTTTTGGCGGTTGTTTCTTTTACATTTAGAAATAGAATCACACACAAATTTTTTTTCTTGTTACTTTTTTATTCTTTACGAATCACCATGCACCAAATTGCAAGCTTCTCGTTTAGTCAATCGTCTCCACAACAAGTAGGCTTTTGTGATGGCACAACTTTTTCGGTGGCACATTTTGCAGGGATATTTCAATTTATTCGGTTCGGGATCCAAATAAACGTTCATTTGCTCGGGAGCCATTCTTTTCAACGACATTAACAAACCCGCCACATAGACATCCATAACTTTACATTCGACGAGAGCTTCCATCACACGTGTTTCCCATTTGCCCACGAGAGGATATCGAAACCAGAGCGTGTCCATGACCACCACACATTCCGATTCGTCTACCGCCAACGCTGCCAATCCTCCTGGTTGATGGCGAGATATAAACTGAACGGGAGGTTCAGCATTTACCCAAGACGTGGATTCCATAGCATCCATGATCTATCCACCTTGTTTAATACAGTGGTTAAATGTAGCGGTTAAATGGCAGTTTTAGTGGTTAAATATAACGATTAAATGTAGTGGTTAAATAGCAGTTATAGTGGCTAAATATAACGATTAAATGTAGTGGTTAAATGCTTTTAGCAACAAAAGCTTTAAAGGTTTTAAGCTTTCCATTTAGAAATGAATCAATTCAATGACGATTCGCCCTCCGTCGCACATTTCTTGACACTTTCCTCCTTGGTGTCTTCCTCAGCGGGCCTCTTCTTTTTCGTCTTGTCCAGCTGTTCTCGACGCCATTCGGCCAGGTCGGCCGTTTGCCCACGTACATACTCGACGTACATGTCTTTATACTCGGTGTGGGTGCAGGTTTCATTAAAAATGCTTTCCAAAAATGATCGGCATTCTTGGGGTGTATTCACCACGTCATAGCGGTACAACAGGCGGACGGCTCGGACGTGTTTGCCACGCAAATCTTGGGCGTCGTATCGAAACAATTCCACATATTTCTTGGGATCGTCTCCCTGGTAGCCATCCATGGCAAAGAATTCGTAAATGGTTTTGGGATCCGTGACTTTGTTCAAAATACTCCCCAATTTGATCAAATCCGAAGATCGGACATAATCTCGACCCAAAATACGTTCAACACAATGTTGTTCGTCCAAGGTGGCATTTTTGGAACGTTGCGTCCAGATTTTGAGCAAATCCTGGTGAAGATTCGAATCCATCAGGTAGGGAGCCTGGCGAGACAATTCCAAGACATGGGACCAGGGTAGATGGAAAGAATCAGACACTCTCTTCAAGATGCGTGTGACAAGAGTCTCATAGGTGAGATGTGGATTGTCAGAGGTTTCAATCTCTCGTGCAAAGAGACCGTAGGGTGAAAATTGTTTGTCCTCCATGATACTTGATTGTAGAGTAAACGTCAAGCGTTTGACTTTTAAACTATCATACCAAAAAAAAAAAAAAAAAAAAAAAAAAATTTTTTTTTTTTTTTTTTTTTTTTTTTTTTTTTTATAGTAAGCTTGAAGAATTTTCATTTTACAGCTTGGCAAGTATGATGGCAGAAATCTGGTGAAAGGATATTTACTTGAACAAGTGTTGTGAAAGATATTACTAGCAAGTGTGCTGAAAGAATTTACTTGGCAAGTGTGCTGAAAGATTATCAAATGTGACAAGGTATATTGTTTTTACGTGTCGGGAACCACTACCATAACTTTTGGATTCAATGATCGCAAGACATGAATCGTTTGAGGCATCCGAGTAAACACTTTGGATGAATTTTGTTTATTGTTGAAATTGCTTTTAAACTCAGACTCGGTCACCATTTGAAAAAATTTTTCTCTGGGTGATTCCATTGTTTCCTCCATAGTCTCATCACCAGAGGCTTCCCTAGTTTCATTGGGAGCCTCGTCACCAGAGTCTTCCCTGGTTTCATTGCGAGTCTCGTCATCAGGGGCTTCCCTGGTTTCATTGCGAGTCTCATCACGAGAGGCTTCCTCCGTTTCGTCTCGAGTCTCATCACCAGAGACTTCCATTGTTTCGTCTCGAGTCTCGTCATTTTGACCCTCCCTAGTCATTTCTCGTTGAATATTTAGAATAGCTTCCTTCGTTTCGTCTCGAGTCTCGTCATTTTGACCCTCCCTAGTCATTTCTCGTTGAATATTTAGAATAGCTTCCTTCGTTTCGTCTCGAGTCTCGTCATTTTGACCCTCCCTAGTCATTTCTCGTTGAATATTTAGAATCGCATCCTTTGTTTCATCCACCCTAGGTTTTAGAGAGGCAGGGGAGAGGTATTGCTTCAAGAGTTGCATTTCCATTTCTCGCTGCCTTTCCACGTCTGTAATAAATTCTCGTATCCATTGAGACACGTTGACTGTGTGTTCGTGAGGGCTCTCGACCACTACCAATTTCGGGGAGGGTTTGTAGGAACGTTCAAATAATCGGGGACCCATCACATAGGCCCATCCAGTATCGAGGGCGTTGGAAAATCTTTCGGCCATGGGTACATTTTCACGGTACAGAATTCGATAAGCCACGTCCCTGGGGACCAACTGGGCCCGTTCAGTCTGTGTGGGAAAGATTTGGAAAGAGGGTAACACGTCTCGTCCCCGGACCAGGTCATGCAGAAAACGTTTGGCAAAGGCACTGCCATTTCTTTTACCGAGCAGGTGGGCGAGATCAAAGATGCGGAAATATAATAAACTATCGGCACCTACCAAGACACCCAGAAAGGGGCCGTGGGAGTGGAGAGCCAGCTGAAACCACATGATGAGAGAAGTGTGAATCTAGATGCTGCAAACGATGCACGAGCAAATTTTTTGTCTGTTTGCAGATTAATCCACAATTACTCTTGCAGAGCTTTTAAGTTACCATGATAAAAAAAAAAAAAAAAAAAAAAAAAAAAAAAATTTTTTTTTTTTTTTTTTTTTTTTTTTTCATAACTTGTAACTTGTACTAACAACTGTAAACAAAAATTCATAGTAAAAAGATATTGTTTTGAGAGCTTTGATGTAATCGGTAGTCAAATACTTTTGGGGGTTTCACAATACAGGTGTAAATGTCCACAACTCTCCATTCGGTAGTCGGGCTGTCCTTGTCGGTATTCTCGTGCCACGTTCCAATTCCCTGTGTAATCCACTACTGGATGGAGAGGATGAAGCATGTACCCTTTGCAATACGGTGGGCAAGGGCACTTTAGTAAAATTTGGAGTAGGCTTCACTATAGCGACGGGTCGTTGAACATTGGAATCTCTTTCTTTCCACGTAAAATGCATTTCGTTTTGAAAATGTCTTTGACTCTGCTCCTCTTTACTAAAAGGCATCGTATAAGGTGCACTCTGATTGTTACTCTTGTTTTGGCGCATGACCCACAAATTCATGATTCTTGCTTTGCTTACTCATCTTTCTCCTCCAGCAATTGGTTCAAGCTAGTAATGATTCGTTTGCCCTGTGATTGAGCGTGTCTCACAGGTTTCATTTGCAGATACGCTTCCAATTGCCAAAGATGTGGGTTTTTGCGATGGATACTCCAAAAAGTTTGAGAGTACGACCTTACGCAAACGGTGATGGTGTGAAATTTCAGTTCCAAACTAGGATAATGATAGATGAACGAACGTAGGATCAAATTACGCATAGCCGCGGGGGTCACAATGCCATCCTCAGTTACATAGGGTGCTACCAAAGGATGGTTTTCTTTGTAAAAGAATCCAGTTTCGGTACGTTCAAATTTGATATTCACAAAACCATGGATTTTGGAAGCATATCCATAAAATTCCAGATGAGTACCAACTCGACAAGGTAAAATTTGATTTTCCACCAAGATGGGAAATGTGACCTTGGGAACAATAATGAAGTAATAATGGTCCGACTTGAAAATTTCAATCATGATGAAAGTGTTGAATGTAAGACTCGGCTCTCAGTACTTAAGTGATACACAAAAAAAAAAAAAAAAAAAAAAAAAAATTTTTTTTTTTTTTTTTTTTTTTTTTTTTTTTTTTTTTTTTTAGTGTATAGTTTGTAATTTGTTCTCTGACAAAAGTTTTGCACAACAAAACAAAATGATGATTTTTCTTGCCATCATTTGGGAGCAAACAAATACCTTTGGTTCCATCTTGACCAAACTCTGGATTGTCGTTTCAACACGAGAATCTGGTTTCTCTATTGTTTCATCCAATTTCATGGGAATAGAAGAGCACGTTGTTTCCTCAGATTCCATGGGAATGGATGAGTTGGTTGTTTCATCCGATTCCATGGGAATGGAGGAATTTAATAACGTTCTTTCATCCGATTCCACGGGAATGGATGAGTTCAATGACGTTCTTTCATCCGATTCCATGAGAATAGATGAGTTCAATGACGTTCTTTCATCCGATTCCATGAGAATAGATGAGTTCAATGACGTTCTTTCATCCGATTCCACGGGAATGGATGAGTTCAATGACGTTCTTTCATCCGATTCTATGGGGAGGGAGGAATTCAATGAGGTGGCTTCAACAGAGTAATCGTGGTCAGAAAAATTTATCTCTATTCTTTCATCAGACTCCATGGTCAAGTCAACCATTTCACTAGATTCCACGGTCAGGGCAGCAGTTTCATGAGTGACCAGGAAAGCAGTCTCCCCACTCGTGAGGCAAGCAGTTTCACCCGTCGTAAGGCAAGTGGTTTCAATCACGGGTTGAGATACATTGTGAGGATCGGATAAAATTGAGTCGAAAAATAATTCTTCTTTCGGGTTGGGGTAATCTGTGGAGATTGGAGCTTTCACTGGAATCCATTTTTGAGATTTGACTTCTTCTCGACGAACTCTGTACACATCGAGTTTGAAACGATGAATCCACTCGGGTATAAACACACTTTTAGCGTCAGGCAAGTCCACCAGGGTCAAGGTAGGACCCTTTTTAAACTTGTCGGTAATCTTTCGCATACCTGATGGGTGAGCATAGCCCATGGTGAGGGCCTTTAAGAATAAATCTCTCATCGTGACATTTTCAGAATGCAGGATGGAAAACAATCCTTGGATGTTGACTAAACGGGTATTGTGGATAGTCTTGGGATACAAACGATGAGAAGGTAAGACATTTTTGCATGGAAACACAAAGGAAGTAAACTTGGAGTGAATATGGCGAATCTTTAACAGTTGACCAAGATCCCAAACACGAAAGTACAAAAGACCATCCACCCCAATCAAGACTTGGACTGGGGGGGCTGAAGCATTAAGAGCCAACTGGAACCACATGGCAAGATGTTGAGCTGCAGTTCATAAAGTGTTTTATACTAAGCATCGTAAAAAAAAAAAAAAAAAAAAAAAAAAAAAAAAAAATTTTTTTTTTTTTTTTTTTTTTTTTTTTAAATATGAAAGATACAACTTTAAACTTACAAAGTTTATTGTTTTCAAGTTTACAGATTACATAGGTGTTTCAAGTTACAGATTACATAGTGTTTCAAGCTTGCAGATCACACAAAGGCAGTTCAGGCTTGTAGATTAAAAAAGTCAATTAAGGCTTGCAGATCACACAAAGGCAGTTCAGGCTTGTAGATTAAAAAAGTCAATTAAGGCTTGCAGATCACACAAAGGCAGTTCAGGCTTGTAGATTAAAAAAGTCAATTAAGGCTTGCAGATCACACAAAGGCAGTTCAGGCTTGTAGATTAAAAAAGTCAATTCCGGCTGGCAGCTAACACACAGACGTTACGCATTTGGTTCTTCTTCCCTCCAGCGGAAACACTTTATCATTTCGTGGACCATGATATCGGCGCGGTGTTCTTTTCCCACATATTGCATCACGTCGGGAAGGAGGCGGTCTAAATACATAAACGTCGCCAGATCCGTGGCTCCAATCGAAAGGTCCCATCCATGATTGTCCCTTTCCAGGTAGTCTTTTAATAAACGAGACTGTAAAAAGTGTTCCAGCTCCTCTTGGGGGACTCGAACAATGTCGTGATGATCCCAACCTTCATCTTCTGTCATGAGGGAATGGGAATGCTTTAAATTTTTTACAATGTCCTGGTATGAAAATGCTTGCAGGCTTTCCAGACTCGGGCGAATCTCAATTTGCTTGTTGTCGAATGGACTGGCAAAAAAGATGCGACAAGGCACCCATTGTCTTTGATAGCGCATCCACTCAATGGAAACGAAATAGTCGCAATTGGGTCGGCTGGCCATGACTGGAACAAGAACTGGAGCAGCAAGGAGATGCGTTTGAGAGGCAATGAGCAGCTGATGTAAAGTCGTTGAGACGTGTGCTCGCTTATAAAGGCACCAAGCAAAAAAAAAAAAAAAAAAAAAAAAAAAAAAAATTTTTTTTTTTTTTTTTTTTTTTTTTTTTTTTTTGCAATGATGGTATCAAGCTTCAAGAGTCTTCTTCATCGATGGAATTGAGCAAGCTTTGTATCAATTGTTCCATCGTGCCTGGTATAAACTCCAACTCTGCTGTCGCGTCATCCTCGGAAAGACTTTCAGATATCATGTCATCCTCGGAAAGACTTTCAGATATCATGTCAGATTCAGAATCCGAATATGGATAGCCATCAGAATTTGAATTAGTTTCAGAATCCGTGTCGGAGATTACAGCTTCCGCGTCAGAACCAACAATGTCTCGTAAAACGCTAAAGGCGAATCCAGAGGGACCACACCCAATTCGAGTTTTATCTCTTTTGCGTATTTTACCACGACAATAAGGACATGTATCTTTTTGGCTCTCCACCCATTGTTGTAAACACTTTGAATGAAACGTGTGTTTGCATAGAATCAGGGTGTAGAGTTCAGAATCATCATCACAGCTCAAACATATGGAGCAATTCATTTCAGCTTCATTGTTGGAATGTGACATCTTTGACCCTAGAAATGGATCCAAGCACATGGAATGTGCCTTACGATTTCTGGAGGGTCCCCAGTGAAACCAACTTGTTTCACCAAAATGAAAAAATTATCCACGGGTGACAAAAGAATGTCGGGTGTCTTGTGATGTACTGCGAGAGATGGAGGCATATTGAATCATATTCGCTTTAAAAGTCCAAGCAGATGACATCGAGCTTTAAACATATAAAGCATTACTAAAAAAAAAAAAAAAAAAAAAAAAAAAAAAAAATTTTTTTTTTTTTTTTTTTTTTTTTTTTTTTTTAAACAATATATCTCAAGGTAGCAGCTTTGCGAATTTCTTTTGTTGGTTCTTAGTGAAGCAGGACATGTCTATCACGACGCTTTACAAGCTCATCAATTCCTCTTCGAATATTGTCGTTCGTTGTCCAATTTGTTTTGAATCCATGACCTTTGGACAATACTATTATAGACATGCTTTGAAAGAACATTCTTTAAAGAATCGTAAAGAGTGCATTTTTTGTATGGGGTTTAAATCTTGGCCTCATGGGCAAAGAATGAAGCGTGAGAATGTGCAACATGTCGTGGAATGCTTGAAAGGTTTTGTGGCTCATAGAAAAGATGATGACCCACCCCTGGATTACGAGGACGACATCCTGTGCGAATGTACGTATTTCATCTCAATACCCCACCCCATGTATGATCGTTGCAAAAATCCATCGTATGTGGGATTTTACGATTCAGTGTTTGAAAAACCCAACCTGTGGCCCCGTGGAATCGAATTTAGTGAAGCCAGTGGTTTGGGAAAGGACGTTCACGGAATCATCCAACGCTACCTGTGCCAAGACCTGGATTGGTTTCACATTATGGTGAAACACGACGTCTTTCCTCTATTTTGTCAGGAGATGGAAGCCATTCGTGACGAATTTGTCATTTTACCCTTCTGGTGTCTGTGTGACGGATTGGAAGGCAAAATACAACATCGGCACATGATTCTGGCTTGTGAAAAGGAGAGCTCGTTTCAAAACATTTGGAAACATAAAATTCGTTATGATTTTCCCCACACGGGACGGGCCAAGAAATGCGTGAAAGTTCGAGATGCTTTTCACTTGGCTCGGACCCTGGTGTACGTGAGCCAGCCCAAGGCCACGTGTGATGGTAGGATCCCAGACAATGTAGAAGAAGGGAAACATACCTCCCATTTCCATATGAATCGACCTATGCATCCGCATAGCATTGCCGTTTTATGTACTCTGTTTCCCGACGGGATACAAAGGTTACTCGTGGAGCAGAATGGGAACAAGAATGTGGTGCGGTGGGATCCATATGCTCAACGTGGGCCAGACAAATGGCGTCATTTGAAATGGGTGGTCCCTATTAAAGTGACGGGTTGGAAGTTTATCCGTTGCAAGATTCCCTTTGAAGGTGAAACGTATTTTACGTTGTACGGTGACAAGAAAATAAATTTCAAAGAGTCCCTTCACGTTCTCATGGACGAAATGTACGTTTTATCCCCAAAGCAACAAAATGTCATGAATCAAATCAAGAAAATTAAAGAAAAGATGCAAAAGGAACGGGACGATTATTGGAAACCGATCGTGGCCGATTTAAAGAGGGAATGTGACGTTTTTAAAAACGAGTGGAAATCTAAAGAAAATGAGTGGAAAGCTGAAAGAAATGTTTTGAAATCGGAAAGAGACACCTTTAAAGCCGAAAGAGATGTATTTAAGATTGAAAGAGATGTACTTAAGACTGAAAGAGATGTATTCAAGACAGAAAGAGATGTATTTAAGACAGAAAGAGATGTATTTAAGACTGAAAGAGATGTATTTCAAGTCGAAAAGGATAGTTTGTTGTTGGAAAATGTTGGACTGAAAAGAATGTTGATCCATTGAACTCGCATGTTTTCCGAGATGGGAAAAACTTTTAGTGGCTGGAAAATGAACCCTTCTTTGACACCCTAGGTGAAAATACCTGCAACACGTGAGGACTGTAAAAATGTAACATGGTTTTGAAAAAACTTTACCTCAAAGTCTGTCAAGTGGTAAAACGGTTTTCAGACATGTGTACATTTTATGTTAAGACTGTAAAAATGTGTCGCGGTTTTGGCACACTTTATGTTATTGGACTGTAAAAATGTGTCGCGGTTTGGCACACTTTATGTTATGGACTGTAAAAACATGTGTCGCGGTTTTGTCATTGTTTTATTACAGTGTCTATAATAAATAAAAAATTTTAAAAAAGTGTTTTTGTTGTTTTTTTAATTACTTTACTGTTTTATGAATACATATTACTACATCCCTTGGATGTGATGTTGATCATTGGGCGGTTGTTACTCTTTTCATGCATAAATATTATTACACATTCCTCTATTTGGTCTTGTGGCTAATGTGTCCCGACCCCATGTACCAGATCCCTTTGAATACGTCTCATGGATCGTCACTTGACCATGGTTCAAAATTACGCCAAATTATGTAATGTTCACCCAAAGATTTTTACCCTACGCTCGTTACTTTCCCCGCTTTCCATAAGTCGTATCAACTTTTGCGCCCCACGTTTGAAATTGAATCGTGGGGGTGAGCAGCTTTCCGTATGCCATTTCCTTTTGTACACTTTTATCAGGGGCCCCGTTGTCTTTACCGCTCTACCATTCACCTATGGCAATCACTGTAAAATAGGAAACGCCTCTCGTTTTACAGTCATTACCATAGGTTCCATACAGTCGGTCGAATAAATAGTTGAGCACCGTGACCCTTTCAAAAAATGATTGAAAGTGGAAAACGACCTTTTTTGAAAGGAAACCCCATCCTCGGCTCTTTTTGTAAGAATCTTGTCCCCTACGTTGTATTTCAGGTATAAAATCCCATGGCTCTTTTTGTAGAATCTTCTTTCCACCTACCCTCCCGTTGCGTTTCAGGTCTAAAATTCAATATGATACGACTCTTTATGAATGCACCCTTTCCACTACCCTCCCGTTGTGTTTCAGGTAACCCTCCACCTTAGAATGGTTCTTTTTCACCTACCCCCGCCGTGGTGTTTAAGTGGAAATCCACCTTAGGATTGCTCTTTCTGTATGAATTTTGTCCCATTTCCCCCTTCTTTTTACCCTCATGTTGCATTTTCAGCTCAAAACAAAGTCTGTCCGAAAGTCTGTCTCAGAGCTTTTCATAATGAACAAACAAACTTTTTTCAAATTCCTCCGAAAAATATTTTTGATGGAGGCGAGAAAATTTTTCAGCCCATCCCAGACGAATGATTTAAAACGGGGGGGGGGGGTGATCCACAAATGAAATGGAGACATGTCAGGGGGCGATACACAAATGAAATGGAGACATGTCAGGGGGCGATACACAAATGAAATGGAGACATGTCAGGGGGCGATACACAAATGAAATGGAGACATGTCAGGGGCGATACACAAATGAAATGGAGACAATGCAACGTTGGTATGTCGAGAAGAGACAGAATCATTCCAATATGGGTGTATATCTTGTTAGAAAATTGGGGACGACACATCTCACGACTTTATAATCTTGGCGTGTCTAGGAAACACGGAGGTCTCAACTGGCAGCCAGCAGGCGAGTCCAATTTTTTTGTGTCAAGTTTTTAAAAAGACGCATTCCAATCTTGGTGGATAATGTGGCCCGAAAAAAAGGGGACCCAGTCGACATGCGACTCAGTCCCCCAATTTTCGGATTTTTGAAGATTTTGGCTAAAAACATTTACCGATAAGACTTGCAGAATCTGCGAATTTCCAACATTACGCCAAATCCTGAAAGTCTTAACGAAAAACATTTAGCATTTACCTGTTGCCATGGAAATTCTTTTTCCGTCAAAACTGCCAGATTTGGAATATTCAATACAAACCCAAACCTGACAGTTTTAACCAAAAACAAAATTTCTAAACTCTTGACTGCATTCAGAAGCACTCTGATTTCTGGCTGCTAGCTGCTCGCCTTTTATATATTCTAGTGGTGTCACGTGAAACGATTTCTATTGGTTGACGCTTTTCAACCTTGAAACTAATCTTTTAACGTATTTTTGTGCATCTTTTTAACACAAGTTTTAAAAGAGAAGCCGTCCAACGTTGGCACCTTCCTTAACCCGAAAAAAGGGGGACCGAGTCGACTCTTGTGTCGACTCAGTCCCCCGTTTTTCGGTTCAATATTTACAGTTCAGTTCAATATTTACAGTTCAGTACAATATTTACAGTTTAGTACAATATTTATTTACAGTTTAGTACAATATGTATTTACAGTTTAGTACAATATGTATTTACAGTTTAGTACAATATGTATTTACAGTTTAGTACAATATGTATTTACAGTTCAGTAAAATATTTTACAGTTCCGTCCAATTTTTTACAATTCCATCCCTTTTTTTTACAATCCAGTCCATTTTTTTAAAAGTTCAGTCAATATTTACAGTTTAGTCCAATATTTACAGTTCCATATTTCAAATTTTCTCACTTACTCTACCAGATCCGCCATTTGTCTATTATATTCGGCGTGCAGCTTTTTAAAGTTTTGCAGGTATCTGGCAAAACGGTATGACTTTACCATAGTGCACTCGGAAATGTCAGAATATTCATGCACCTCATCGTGCAGGTGATCTGGTAGAGCATGATCATTCAAGTCCTGAAACTTTGGCAAAGTTTCCAAATTTATTGTAAAGAGCCCCAGCTGCTCAAAGATTTTGCGCTGGTCGGTTCCCTTGACCACGATGAGGCCTCGATTTCCTTGCGCCAGGTGGCAAAATTTGCCCCTGACGCAAAAGGACAGGTACTCCAATGGCACAGATCCAGGGATGTGACTCTTCAAACTGAGGCGCTCGTTAATAAAACGGTTGGCCCGACAGTCTTTCGAGGTGGTAATTAGGTTGCAGTGATCCACCGTGATGCAAATTACTTCGGGGTCTTTTCCATCCTCCGGAATCGTGGCAATGGACAATTCGACGGGCACAGGCTTGCCTCCACGGTGAAACACATTGGCATGGGCGAAGAAGGCTAAATGAGACATGTTGCTTTCAGAGAACTCTGAGAGAGAATGTCTCTGGCTGCTGATGCCTCGCCTTTTATACTCTGGTGGGTCACGTGAATCGATTCCTATTGGCTGATACTCTCCAACATTGAAACACTATCCATATCATGAGTCATCTATTGTCTTATTGATTCAGCATTGAAACACTATCCATATCATGAGTCATCTATTGTCTTATTGATTCAGCATTGAAACACTATCCATATCATGAGATATCTATTGTCTTATTGATTCAACATTGTGATGACCTCGCAAAAAATACAAGCATCACTAGGCACTTTTTGACTGATTCTATCCAACAGGACCATGCAAAAAAATAAAACTACACTCGCCAAGCATCTTTAGGTTGAATCTGTTCATCCTTGGTAGAAATCTTGTGGCCTCTTTTTAGTACAAGTTTTTAAAAGAGATGCTCTCCAACGTTGGCACCTTCCTTAACCCAAAAAAAGGGGGACCGAGTCGACTCTTGTGTCGACTCGGTCCCCCTTTTTCTGGGCCCATGGGCATTTTTACAGTTCAATATTTACAGTTTTCTCACTTACTCTACCAGATCCGCCATTTGTCTATTGTATTCAGCCTGCAGCTTATTGAAATGCTGCAGGTATCTGGCAAAACGATAAGACTTCACCATGGTGCACTCTGAAATGTCAAAGAATTCGTGCACCTCATTGTGCAGGTGATCTGGTAGAGTTCGGTCATTGAGGTCCTGGAACTTTGGCAGAGTCTCCAAGTTTATTGTAAAGAGCCCCAGCTGCTCAAAGATTTTGCGCTGGTCGGTTCCCTTGACCACGATGAGGCCTCGATTTCCTTGCGCCAGGTGACAAAATTTGCCCCTGACGCAAAAGGACAGGTATTCCAGTGGCACAGATCCAGGGATGTGACTCTTCAGACAGAGGCGCTCGTTAATAAAACGGTTGGCCCGACAGTCTTTCGAGGTGGTAATTAGGTTTGAATGATCCACCGTGATGCAAATTACTTCTGGGTCTTTTCCATCCTCCGGAATCGTGGCAATGGACAATTCGACGGGCACAGGCTTGCCTCCACGGTGAAACACATTGGCATGGGCGAAGAAGGCTAAATGAGACATGTTGCTTTCAGAGAACTCTGAGAGAGAATGTCTCTGGCTGCTGATGCCTCGCCTTTTATACTCTGGTGGGTCACGTGAATCGATTCCTATTGGCTGATACTCTCCAACATTGAAACACTATCCATATCATGAGTCATCTATTGTCTTATTGATTCAGCATTGAAACACTATCCATATCATGAGTCATCTATTGTCTTATTGATTCAGCATTGAAACACTATCCATATCATGAGATATCTATTGTCTTATTGATTCAACATTGTGATGACCTCGCAAAAAATACAAGCATCACTAGGCCCTTTTTCTGATTCTATCCAACAGGACCATGCAAAAAAATAAAACTACACTCGCCAAGCATCTTTAGGTTGAATCTGTTCATCCTTGTG
>BMAO01002457.1:0-22043 GCA_019973975.1 Trichonephila clavata
CCCCTGCAAACTCAGATTTTGGGCCCCAAGCCCAAATATGTACTTAATGTCAAATTGATATCTGAATTTATTAACAAGTAAAATAATAATTCCTACATCACAAACAAATAAAAAAAAGACTTTGAATTATAGTAACAATCAAAAATGTTTGTAGAAATTTATGGCACATTCGAGAAGGGTGATTTCTTCTAAGTTCTTTCAATCTTTATTTTTTTTATTCACTTTTAAAATTGTTAAAAAATATAGAATGTGTTTTTTGTTGCTTCTGTTGAGGCTGAATCTTTGCTTAGATATATCTTTAGTCTATTTCATGCATGCTCCTGATATGTTTGCAAAGTAGAAAATGTTGCAGGAAAATAATGACTTCAAGGTGTAAGCATTTTTATCAATAATTTTTGGGCCCTTCCTGATTTAGAAATAACTCTAATAGTTTGGCTAATTCTCAATAAACTCTGTTAATGGTAAATACTTTTTTAAGATTTAAACTTATTGAAAATGATTTCGAATAAAATATATTTAAAAAAGAGCAGATTGCTTACGAATAAGCAAAAATATATATTTGAAAAAAAAAATGCCGCAGGAATTTTTTGTGATATTTCTATTACTTTGACACCCTTGAGCATGTTTATTTTTTTTCTTAATGATTTTTTCTAGTTTCAGGTATTTCATTTTAACCCCTCATTTTAAAACCTGGTTGTAATTCGCGTTTGAGATAGTATTCATGGAATCTCCTAGATGGCGCCATGATATGATTTGATAATAATAGATATGATTTGAATGTGCTCTGATGAGAAACAGCGCATTTAGAATAAGCCCATTGTTAATACTGACGAACGTTTTTTTGTGTGCATAAATCAAAAAACAAAATAACTTATAAATGAGCTACAGATAATGAGTATCAGTTTTAGAAAATATTTGTCCATAATTATATGAATTGTAAAAAAACGAATTTATCACGAAAACAAATTTTTGTTTTTAAAAAATTAAATTGTTATTTATAAATAATAATTGTTTAATTATTTTTTTAAAAAAATAATGAAACAACAAAATAAGTAGCTTTTGCCTGATTTTTTTTATGTAAACCTAAGATAATGATTGAATTTTGCACAAAGTATAAGATGGAAAACTACATTATCTCTTTCATTTTATAATAAATTTTTCATCGAATTAACAACAAAACAATGTGTTTTATATTATTATGTCGAACCGAACAAGTTCCTATATTGATAGATAATTGGTAATTTAAAAATTACTGCTAAGTAGCATTTTAAAATTGAGAGGAAAATTTTCAGAAATCTACAATGACAATAATTCTGATGAACATTTTTAAAAAGTTAAAATAAAATCTAAAAATACACATGCTAATCTGTATTAAAGATATGAGTGTTACAAATTTATTGTTTTATTATTTTTTTCTTAAGCTCATTTTATATATAACCAAATTAAAGTTGCTCTATGGGAACTCAAATATTTTTTTCAAGTATAGATTAACTTTCTTAATGAACTATCGCTGCGTGTATTCAGTTCTTGCAATTCAATATATATTTTTTTTTCAATTTTCTATTTTGATTTTTGAAGTAATTAGTTTCATTAGTTTTCTGGTTCCTCTCTTTTTCAATTCCTACTATTATATAGGTCACTCTCTCTCACTCTCTATTTATTTATATATATATTTATCTTGTTCAATTTTCAATCGTTTATAAAATACTTTCTATTCGTCCAATCAAGTTCAAATACATTTTTTTAAACTCGTACTGGTTGACACTTGATGCTAATACAATATTTTCAAATATTAATTCATTAATTAAAGTAAAATTAAGTTAATTAAATTTATTACTGATTTCCGACACCAACTTTTAGATTCCTCTTCATTGTTGTAACATGTAACTGTTAAAACAATTACAAAAGTTGACGTCGAAAACCGGTTTTTCAGCCAAACTAGCCAAATCGGGTGTGCATTGTTACAACAATGCAGACAAATAATGCTCTTTTTTCAATTCCTACTATTAGTTCCCTCTCTCCCTATATACATAAATATATCTTTTTCAAATTTTCAATCATTAATAAAATACTTTCTATTCATCCATTCAAAGTAGGAATTGACTTACATTTAGTTTTTATATTACTTGTTCTAACAAATAATTTCTGTAAGGAGACAGATAAAATTTTTTTTTTGTTTTACAATGAATTTCCTATAAAGTTTCAATGTTATACGATAAAGAGTAATATTATAAAATGTTTTTATCAAAAAGTCACTGTAGTAGCTAATCCTGAGTCAGCCCTTTATCGAATTTTCTTGAGGGTTTTTTTTGGGACCTCTTAGCATTTTACGGTTATATGCTTGCACGTCTTAGGGCCCATTAAGTTTGGGGGCCCTGTATCATTGATATGGCTGATACGGCGATAGCTATGCCTCTGCTAAAAGTATATCAATGTTTTAGTTGTTAAAAAAAAAAAATTGTGCGCCAAGTGTTTAGTTTTAGAATTCATAAGAATAACAAAAGTGATTTCGATGGCAAATGTGAAAATGATTTTAAGTCTGAGAAAATTAATTTATTTCTTACACATTGAATTAACCGAGATGAAAAAAAGTTGAAAGGATGAATTTATATTTTCGTAATGGATTTTAAATGCAGTACTAGAAATATCCTTCCTATCTTGAAATCGATTTTTTTTTCTATTTAAAAGGATTAAACTCTTTCATTAACATAATATGACACAGAATACAGCTATAAAAGTGGAAATTTTAGGACATCGGAAAATATTTGATGATACCTAAATAATAATAAAATAAATGTTGAATTTTCAAAAGGTAATTATAACAAATATTTAGTTCTAGAATCAGCAAGAGATGGCAGCACGACTGTTTTATACAGTCTTGAGGAGGGCTTTTGGAGACGGACCGGTTTATACTGTCACTGAATAAAATCTATAAATATCATTGGTAACTCAAATAAACACATTAAAAAAATTAGCAACATTATACATTTAAGAGTAATCAATGATTTTCTTGAAAAATTTAAGTCGTTATTACTTGTACTTTTCTTTCATTTATTGTATTTTCTTATTTCTTAATTATTACTTAAGTATGTAAGGTAGTTTCAAGTATAACAAATTGTGTTACTTTTACAAGAAAATAAAGTACCTTATATACTATAGTAAATATGTATAACGTACTTTTTTTTTAGTTAATATTTATAACGTACTTTTTTTTAAAGTAAATATGTATAACGTACTTTTTTGTTAGTAAATAAAGTACTTTTTAGTACTTTAAAAGAAATAATTCAGTAACGTGAAGCTAAAATTTTGATTCTATTTTTTTTGTGTAGATCCAATATATAGCTCTCTCTCTCTCTCTCTCTATATATATATATATATATACAGGTATATAAAATTTTCCCTTATAATTAAAAATCCCATTTAATGGTATAATATGAAAAACATTTTTTTATGTCATAGTAACTCTGAAGAATGTATGTATATCTTACCGTCAAAGTGTGAAATCTGTTATTTCATAGAAAAACTGTGTATTTCATGAAATAATTAGACAAATCAATGATTTTAAAATTATTGAATTCTACGATTTAATTAGATATTCTATAGAATAACAATTACGTGAACGCTAAAGTATGAAATACAACTCTCGAAAGTTCTTTGAATCGATTCTAGCTGCTTTTAATCAGTTTTAAATCGCCTATAGCTGCTTTGCAATGACGTGTGTGTGTACGCTTCATTCCGATACTTTTAGAAGTAGAATTTAGGCGGTGATATATGTGTTAGCGTTTTACATCATCGATTATTAACAAATCTTTATTTGTAACCTGTTAGAAAGCATTGACACCTGCAAGAATGGGAGACCAATCTGTACATAAGAAAGATTTAATGCTAGAAAGATTTGAATCTTTATTAAATAAGCTTGGAACAAAGGAAAACAGTGCAGCACTTTTTAAGCACACTCGTAAAAAAATATTAACTTTAGAACAGAACAAAAAAAGTGCCTCGTGATTATTGGTTACTGCAGCATTATATCTTTGAAGTTGAAGGAGTAAAACAGTCAATTGTGCCATTAAAAGTGCAAAACATATTCTTTTTTTCCACATTTTCTGTCTAACTAATGTTAGCAATATGAGCAATAATGAATTATATCTCACCTGCTTTTCCTCATTATTTATCAATTAATCATGCATATTTTTCGAGAGGTTTCAGCTATTTATGAGCAATGAATTTATAAAATAACTGAAATTGTTTATTTTTCACTTTTTAACGGTCTTCATTAGTTATTTAACAGAATAAATATGTAAAGTCAGTGGCGTAACGTACACCCCAGGATTGCGGGGGGGGGGGCAGGATTCTAGGGGGCTCAAAGCTTGATTGACGACAAGTACGTAAGATCTGGCTTGGGTCCCAAAACCTGGCTCTGCAGGGGGCTCCTAATAATCTCCACTACGCCACTGTGTAAAGTATATGAATTTTTGTTTATCTATTATATACATTAACTGACGTCTAGTTATTTTATGAAACACCTATTTATTCATTGAAATAATTGAATTATACACTTTAACGGTAACACATATATGTCTATAAAGTATTGAACCTTAGAGGAATTGCATGGCGTTTCAGTCTGACGTAGTGAGGATCACTCGTGACCCAAAAGTTGTTTCAGATTTTGTTCTTCTTTTCGTGACAAAAACGTTAAAAACGGAACACTGATTGGAGCATCGCTACGTTATTAAATTTTGCTTTCATCTAAGCAAAACCACTTCCTAGAGATGTTTATCCTTGTTAAACAGGCTTACAAAGATGACGCCCTGTCCAGGGCCGAAGTTTTCAGGTGGTGCAGATAGTTGAAAAATGGATAGGAAACTTTTTAAAAATTTCTAATGGGCTGCATGTTGGTGTTTTCCATTGCAGACCTAGCATAAGCGGGTACCAATCTCCGCAGGTAATTTTGACGCCTAGTTTCCTTTACAGATAAAGGCACCCGAGCTTTGACGATACGAACCTATTCTAGGATTTAATTTTGCCGAGAGAAGCCACGCCAAACAGACACTCTAGGGAATTTTTACATGTCGTATAATCATACGCCATGGCTGCTGTCAATTTTCTGCATCACGAAACCCACCGACTTAGGCCGTGGTTGAACCCGCAGCCTTAGGTGCAGAAGGCCAACAACGCCGTTCAGCCGGTTGGACAGGAAACTGAGACATGGAATAATCTGGACGCCCTTCATCGAATGCTTACGACGAAAATACTGCTACAGAAAAAAAATTTCCTGTTTTTCGACCGCTGTTTCAGTTTAAATTAATTACCAGAGATTTTATTGTGTACAAAACAATGGTACAAAAGTTATTTCTGAAAATTTGAAGAAGCGAGAATGATGCGAAAAGTATTGAGTGATGAAAACAAACAACGATAAATGAATGTTTCTCGCAGGATTTTGCAGCAATTAGAAAGCGATTGGACTTTTTAAGACGAGGTAATAACAGGTTATAAAATCATGAGTTTTCCAGGGCGACACCGATACCAAGCTCCAAAGTGAGGAGCGGCATACCTCGAATTTCCTGCACCCCCCAAAAAGGAGAATGTCGAAGCTCAAGATAAAGACATTGCTAATTTTTTCCTTTTGAAAAACAGGGGTTGATCTACAAAGAATTTTTATCTTCGAGATGAACCATAAAAGCCATTTCTTCTGCAGAGAGCTATCAAACAGATTGCCGATCGCTGGAAGTTCCACTACGACAATGCTCCAGACCTCACTGCTGCGATCGTTGTGACTAGCTACCTGGCGAGGGTAGGAGTTTCAACCATGCCATAGCCACCATACAGCTCCGATTTAAGGCCGGCAGACATTTCTTGTTCCCGATGCTCAAGGGGACCCTGAAAGAATTCCTCGCCACTCTACGGGCTGTCACAGAATCTGTGAAAGAGGTTATTGCAGCTGACTTTGAAGTAGCCTCTGAGTGGTGTATCGACGCCCAAGAAGATTTTTTTGAAAATTTTAGAAATATGTACCAATCAGATCTTTTTACCAAACTCAGTCTCATTAGTTTTAGTCAAATCCTGTACATATACACACACACCTCGTACGCAATATTTGTCTTGTAAAGATTCGTTCTTATGCTATTCATGTGCGGTCTATTGAATCCTATGTTCTGTAATGCTTTTTTTCATGCAAATAGCATCTTTTTAGAGTAGATTGATTCATATTTATAGGAGGAGCGATCTATGGAAAACTTTTGGTAACTTGGCGACATTGCTTCTGCGAGTATAAATAAAAACAAGTTATTCATCACCCAGCATGCTTTGCTTTGTGTAATCCTGTTTACACGAAACAAAGCATTGTGTAGTACAGAATTCAATATAGACTACCCGTAAATAATATTATTTAATTGAGATATTTTTCAAGAATATTGTTAAATAAAATACACTCTAATCATTGGCGTAGCTCGTTCTCAGTGGACCCTGGATCAAAATTCCACCGGGGCCCCATTTCACATATGAGAGCCTTACTAGTGGGACCGTAGTTATACGCTCTCTGATGGGCCCCGTATCATTGATACGGCTGATATGGTTAGCTACGCCTGACACTAATACAACAACGGCAATCTTTAAATTATTATATTCATTAATTTTCCTGCCAAATAATTTCCTTGTATTGCTTAATTTTTTAAAAATGAAGAGCATATATAAATAAATTATAGAGCATAATAATACAATAAGGGTAACAGTCGAATTTATACCAAATGATTTCCTATTCGATGATTGTTATATTTACCTGAGTTATTTTTATTCACGTGTTTGAAAACACATATACAGTAGAACGTCGTTTAACCGAACGCTTATTATCCGGAGCGTCAAATATCCAGACCAGTTTTTTTTGTCAACTACTACATGTACTGTATATGAATACGTTTTCGAACAGTGCAATGCTCAACAGTTGTTTAGCGTGAGGCCAAAAGTGACGGTAAAACCCAAGGTGAGGGATATTTGGGGAACTACAGTTGTGTGATTTGGTAAACATCTGCGTGGAATATTAAGCCAGTTTGTTTCCAAGTGGTTTACGTGAAGACGAGGACAACAACAATAACGAAAGTGGCAAGGGTCCATCAAACTAACGCGCTTCTGCGTTAGAGACAGCTATGGAGAGGTACGAACAATAATCAGAGTGCTGTCCTTCTCAACTACTGCTGCTCAAGGGAATCAGAGACCTTGCAGCAAAAAAACGAAGGTGAACAATGTTACAGCGAAAGATAAGAGATTATTTTCCACAATAAAGGTAAAATTGCGACATTTTGCTTTTACTCCAAGCACGTTTCCCGCATATGATGATTTTCAATATTCGTATAGTGTCCGGTTTCATGGACTGCATGGATCACATTCGGTTTTCGGTTATCCGAACAATCAAGTATCCGAACGGTGTCTGGTCCCACAATTGATTTGGATAAACGACGTTCTATTGTGTATATATATATATATATATAATACTCTATTTAAAAAAATCAATGTCTGTATTAAATTTATATTTTCTCTTTCTTCTGAAATATTACTATCTAAACTCATATTATATAATAGCTTTTCTTATAAGTTTTCTATGTAAATTCATTATTTTGTTAAATTTTTTGGTTAAATAAAGAATGATCGAGAAAAAAGAATGTTGACAGCGGAAAAGAAAACGATATCCCGAAATTCAAGTAGATTATTTTTTGTTTCTCCTATTTTTATCCTTTTCTTTTTTCAAAACTAAGAAGGAATAGCGATGGAAAAAGGAGAAGAAAAAGGAAGTGGGAGGTACAAAAAAAGTACGAAATGCTTGTCAGATCATATTGCTACGAGAGAGAGAGAGAGAGAAATAAATAATCAACTTGAGGATCACACATTTCAACGCGAAAAGGAGAAAAGAAGAAAGTGATCGAAAATTTGCAGTACATTGTCAAGGTAAAATGTTACATTTTTATGAGGAAGATGATCCCCCTTTCCTTTTACGAGTCAGATTCAATTTTTGGCAGACCGTTAATGTTTTCACGAACAAGCTTTCCCCCATTTTTTACAATTATAGTAGAAAAATTGCACAATGATTATAATTAAAAAAACAAGTAGTATAAAAAAATTTCAGGCAAATTCCTACTTAGGTCGAAAAATAAAAATTTTATTTCAGTTATTTTTTATTATATAGTTACAATTAATATAAATATGTACGTACATATGGCAGAATCACAAGAATAGTGACAAAAAAAAAAAGAAGCGATTTTCCTTGCAAATTTCCATTTTTCTTTCTATATAGGATGTTGAACTATTTTTGTTTGTTTGTTACTGCGTTTATACATTTTAATTATAGTTAATTATTCTAATAAAATAGTATAGTGAAAAAGAAATCATATTCTCAGAAATTAGGCCATCCCAGGTGAGATTGGGACCCACGACCTTTGGATTAGAAATCCAAAGCGCTATCCTTTGCACTAGAGAGGCACAACGAGCGGTTTTCCTTTTTATATATGGTTTTGGACTATTATTTTTGTTGCTATTTATTCATTAATTAAATTAAATTAATGAATTAATATTTCAAAAATATGTATTAACATTAAATGTCATCCACCACAAGTTTAAAAAAATGTATTTGAACTTGAGTGGATGAATAAAAAGTATTTTATTAACGATTGAAAATTTGAACAATATATATATATATATATATATATATATAAGGAAAGAGTGAAGCAATAGTAGGAATTGAATAGCTATTGTAGTATATGCACTTTATTAAAATGTTGTGCCTCTGTTTATGAACACTTGATGATAAATATTTTTATGTTTGTATTTCTTTTTAGCTTCTTACAATTTTGAGGAATTAGCTGTTTTTTTTAACAAAACAATGTGAAAATTGGAAGCATTTCAAATAAGGTTTTTGTACATACGAGTAGTTAACTTATACAGGGTGCTTCATGAAAGATGGGCAAAACTGTAAGAGAGAAAGAGAGAGTTAGGATTAGATGTTAGAACAAATCCGAACAAACAAATTTCGTCAAAGAATACATGCTTTGAATTAAAACACAATGTGCTGGAGTACTTGATATTTGATCCATGCAAATGTTAATAAAAATTCATCAGATATTAGACCAAATATTCGAGTCAGGAATTAGCAAACTTAAGACTAAAAAAAATTGTGTGTGCTTATGACCACATACGACAGAAGTGAAAAATTTGGATTTATTCTGGGCAAGAGAATCGAATCATTCGGATATATAACGTTTTCTTTTACGACATTTCCACATGTGGGCGTTAAGTAGTACTCTTTTTCGTGCCCATTCATCGATGGATTTGTTTGTTTTATCCATTTTCTGTCAAGGGTAATGTTTAAATAACTTAGCATTCTTATATATTTATGTATGAGTATATACGATTCAAATGTCAACCTTTTTTTGAAAATATTTATACGTAAATTACTTACGTAGGTTATATTTATATAATATATATGTTTATATGATACTTAATTACTATCGTAATAATGCCAACGATCAAGATAACTCGCCAATTTGGCAACCTTGATTTCTATGTGTCGTAAGCGCTGAATTGGCAAACATGTTCTACCTTTCATACAATATCGCCAATACCGTTGCGATAATACTAAGTACCGTTTTTATAACTTATATAACAATAATGCCGATTTAAGTTTATTTTTGACTCTGGGCGCAGAAGATCTACAGGCCCCCTTGGCACTGGAGGATCGAAATTTAAAACCAGAAATCTGGTTAAGTCCAGCTTATACGGGGCCCTTCTGGGCCTCTTGAGGCCCCGGGTCCCTGGGCGCCCAATGGATAAAACGGCACTGAGTATACTATGTAAGGCTAGGCATACTTATACACTGAGAGCCGTTTACTTTTCTTAAAATTCTCTAAGAAAACAAAAGGAGAGGGTTCGTACTTTTTCTCAATTAATGCTTTTATTTTCTCGTAATCTCTTAGTTGTCATCACTAATATAAGCAAAAATATTGGCAATTTTCTCGCCAATTAACTTCATTAGAATTTCAAATTTTAAGTCTTTTTGCATATTTTTGTGCCAAAATGTTGTGTATGCTCTTTCTACTAAATCAAAAAAATGGATTACATGTGTTTCGCGTTTCTTCTTATCTTCCACAACTCCTACATAAGAATAATCTTTTTTTCTCCCAATTATAGTTACGCTTGCGCTTTTTTTTTCTCTCGTTCACTCGCTGGAACTAAGTGGAAGTGGACTGCGGTACAGTAATATTTAAATAAAAAAAGAAAATTTCGCGGAAAAAATGTGAATGTAATTTTTATTTTTTAAAAAAAAACACGCCTATATAAAAAAGAATGGAGGTGAGAAAAACCGATTGAGCGTAACACAGCTGAACTTGATGCTTAATTTAGATTCACTGTTCAGCAAAACGCGTGTAAAGAAGTTATCACTTCAAAAATAAGTACAGTAGACCACAATAATTGCATTGAACTTATGTTTAAAAGAGTATTTTTTTGTAGAATGGTGAGCATAAATTAAATTTACTTTCCATGGGGGATGGGGTTTGGGTTCCCAAAAAGATTGTATTTAATTTGCAAATGATGCTTTTCGTACTTTGAAGAATATGTCTGGTTTAGAAAGCTTATATAGTTTCTGTTCTCAAAAGAATACTTTTGATTTTACGAAAGTGCAGGTTTAGAGAATGCAGTTTATAACAATAGACAATTTTGTATACTACGTGTTTCAAGAAGGAAATAAAATTGTCAAGAAATAAGTATTGATTTTGTCAAAAAATATAGAAGTAATTCCGTTAATGTATTTTGTTTGATTTGGACATAAGTTTAGTTTCAATGATTCGGAAAATAGTTTACCAGAGAGAGATATTGAAAATCTAATATAGTAATGGAAAATATTTTTTCTATTGTCAATACATACTTCCCCTTGGGATAGCTCAGTCGTGCACCTAATTTCGTAAAAATAAAACCATGTCCTGTGTCAGAGCAATTCCTTAAAAGGATAAAGAAAATATTTGTTTTTATGTAAAGAAAACTATTCGGAATTTAAATAAAATACATAACTTAGGATTTGAACAAGAAATAACTTGATTATCATGTATGATTATTTTACTAGATTTTTATACATTTATGCTTTTTCTTATGTGCTAATAAGCAACTGAAATAAAGTCAATAGATTAATTGAAAAATTATTTTTTTTTCGTAGCATGTATGTTATATTATATATTATATGTGGAATATATATATATATATATATATATATATATATCCCCATCCGGTATAGTGTTAGCGACGCTGATTGATAATATGATATCAATATCATATAAAATGATATCAATATCATGTTATATGACCGGTCAATCAATATCATGCGGGATTAATGATATTTCGCAGTATACACATACATTAAATAGTATACACATATATTTTGTATACACATATGTTATATAGCATACAGATGTAGTATCCAGGGTGTTGCCGAATTCGACCGACAAATTCAAAGGGGTGATAGTAGGCAGCCTGGGGATGACAAATCACCACAGAACATAAGGATCACAAACCACGTTTATTCAATGAAAATCTCGATAATAGTAGCCGTTAGGAGGACGATGAGCCAAACGAGGGGAGTAATGTGGTGACTTGGGAGCTCCACGGTAGGGTGAAGAAACTTGCACGTATGGAAATTTCCGATTCTTCTGGGGAGAATAATAGTGGCGAGCAAGCTATCATAGGTGGGCGTTGCATAAATCGTGGAATATCAACTCATTTGATAACAATGTCGGATTACGCGAACGGGGAATATCAGGATATACATATCATGCACGGCCAAGGCGATTCCAATGGACGCTTAGCACAGAGAATGTACCAGGACCACTTTTCAAGGAGGCGATGTTTGTACCATACCGCAATCTCTTGGATTTCTTCTTCTGCGGCCACCTGAAATCACTTGTGTATGAGACCCTTGTGACTACTGCGGAGGATCTCACGGCACAAATTGTCGTCTCTTAAGCTCCCGTTGTCAGCACACCGGATTTGTTTGAACGCGTCCAACCATCCTTCGTCTTTCGGCGTTGGCTTCACTTTGAACTACGCGGCAGCAACTTCGAACAATTCCTGTGACAATCACTTGTCGTTACATTTGTGACGTCAAACTGTAAGGGATTGTTCGTATTGTAAGCATGCTTTATGTCTAATAAATGTATTTCTTACCTCTTATTGCCCCTTTTCATTCCAATCGACATCGCACCCTTCATGACTGTTTTTGCTAATTACTCCAAGTGTGGTTTCCGACCCCCTGTTCTATGAGTTGTTGTTCCCATACTGCTTAATATCACTACTCTGAATTTTTCCGTTGAATTTGGCAACACCCTGTATAGAACATCAGAATAATCACACATACATAACTGCCATTAATCTAATAAAGCTAAGCAGTGTATAAAAATATAGCAAGACAGTATCCGCCAAACTAAGCTGGCCGCTGTAGTATAACAGCAAACTAAGCCTCAAGAACTATATATACACTCATGGGCAAAAACATTAACGCACCAAGAAATAATTTCGGGATCGTAACGGAACTTGGCATGAAGGTATATGTTGGCGAGATATGATTAGAATGCAAATGATTAGAAATGCCGCGTGATTGAGCATTACGTATAGTCGGTAGAGGACGTTTAACGTCGTTCTCCGTTAAGTATAAAACAACGCCCATTATGTGTGCTGTCCTTGACGCCTACCCATCGACGCCTCCATTTGTAGTGGTGTCGCGCACGAGGAAAATGGACTACAGCGGAATGGAACCAGGTCGTCTTTAGCGACGAATCCAGATTTAATCTCAGCAGCGATAACAATCATGTTCGTGTGTGGAGACCCCGTGGTGAACGCCTCAATCCTGCCTTTGCTTTACAGCTACACACCTCTTTCACAGCTGGTGGGATGGTATGGGATGCCATTGCCTACAATGCACGGTCACCCCTAGTATTGATCTGTGGTATCATGGCAGCCCAGCAATATGTCCATGACAACCTGCAACATGTGTTGCCACTCATGCAACGGTACTAGAAGCCCTTTTTCAACAAGACAATGCTCAGCCTCACACGGCAAGGGTGTCACAAGACTGTCGCAAGGCTATTACTATCCTTCCTTGGCCTGCCGGATCCCCAGATTTGTCTCCAATCGAGCATATCTGGGATCATTTGGGACAGCGAGTTGGGCATCCCATAAGTTTGAACGAACTAGAGGCAAGGTTACAGCAAATGTGGAACAAAATGTCTCAAGACATCATACAGAACTTGTATGCCTCAATGCCCGATCGTATCGCATCGTGCATTCGCGCTAGAGGAGGTTCAACAGGGTATTAAATCCTCCGTTCTTTTGCCTTTTCTCTGAAATAAAGGATCCTTTTTCTTTGATTTTCTAATCATTTACTTGTATCAAAGTAATCATTACGTATGTAAAATTTCGTTTCATTTTGATGACTCCTTCTTGGTACGCTAATTGTTTTGTCTCTGAGTGTATATATATTTATATATACATATGTGTGTGATGTGTGTATATATTACAAGAGGCAACTTACTAAGAATACTTAATCTTAATCATATGTAAAATTTAAGTAGTACCTATAGAAAAGTAGAAAATCAATTATTTTTATATTAACGGATCTTTTTTTCGCACTAAAATTTCAGAAATTTATTTTTTTAACTTAGGGTAAAAATCTTAAGCAAAAGAATCATGAAATGTTGGAAAAAGCAATTTCTACCCAAAACCACCTAATTTTCTTTACCTATTTTTGAAGTCATTTTTATTTATTTTGTAAAATTTTTTCATCTGTAATTTGTATTCAAATATTATTTCTTACTCAATCGCTTCAGAGTTAAAAATGTAACTAAAGTTTTAGAACAATAATTGGAAATCTTTGAAAGAAATTGGTAGATTCTTAAATAAAAGAATTTCGCAATGAATAAATACCTCTAAAAATCAAAAAGATGAATGAAATTAATTCTCTGGAATATTGTAAGATTTCTATTCAATTAATATTTTTATTCATTTGAAGTTAAATCAAGTGACGTTGAGGAGAAATCTTTAGTTAGAATGCCTATTGTTTTCAGTAAAATAAATGATTTTATTTGTGAAAAATGATTTTTTTTCTGCAATGGCCCAGTTAAATTCTTTTTTAACAGAGAATGGTGGAACTTTGAATGTTTAAAAATGTTTTAGGTCAATAACTTTTTAAGTTTTAGAGACATTGTTAATTATTTATTATATTAGGATGCATCATTACATAAAACACATTCTACATTTTCTGGTGATAGTGCTCCGATAAAAGTTATTTAAATCAAGAATTTTTTTTAAAAAATTGGTAACATCAAGAAGCAAATTTCCCCCAGGATTTAATGCTTATTTACCTAGATAATTTTTGTAGCGCAATACTAATGCTATTTACATACAGCAGATACGGTAACGATTATTTATCTGAATTCGAAATTAACCGGGGAATTTTTGAATTAGTAGTTTCACATAACTTGCCGGCTGTAATAGCTCAAGGATTTTGAAATAAATCTTGTACATCAAAAGATTATATTAATTAATATTCTTAACTCATAAAGCTTAAAACATGTTGATGTAAATTCCAATTAAGTACTTACTAATTATTAAAGAATTATTTGCCCTTTCAAATCAATGATTATTTCAATACAGAATAAACAAGAATCATCAACAACAACAACAACAAAAACTTGTGAAAAATTTATGTACCGAACATTTTTAAATATAAACCGATCCGTATACAGGATGTTGCCGAATTCGATCGAAATATTCAGAGGAGTGATAGCATGCAGCATGGAGATGATAAATCGCGATAGAACATGGGGTTGCAAGCCACGTTTTGTAGTTGAAAATCACGACAATAGTAGTCGTTGGGAGGACGATGAGACTGATGAGGGAAGTGGTCAAACTAATGTGGGAGTTAGGAGCCCAGTGGTAGGTTGTAGAAACTTGTGTGCACGCGTACAAATTTTCGAATTCTCTTGGATTTGCTTCAGGGAGTACCGACCATTGCTCACCAGCGTGTGGTTCATACATGCTTTACGTCTGAAAAAACACGTGCATACTCTAACTCTCAAAAACTCTTCCCTGTCATTATCGCCATGATTGGATTTTAATCACAGCGATCTTGAAAGAGCTGTTGATCACACACATTGCTGAAAAGAAAACTTGGTATATTTCTCTTTACATGCATGTATCATTTATCGTAACATATGGAGCAGTTTTGAAAATATGATTTTTTAAAATCGGGTTCTTCATTTGTATTCACTCTGTATATTCAGTGTTAATGCTGTTAAAATCCAAATTATGTTTTTAAAAATCTAATTTGTTTGAAAAATTTCAAAAGTATAAAAACATATCATTTAAATCTTTGCTTATTTGTCAGTGTTCACTATTGTTGTTGCTAACGCCACCACCCGATCGAGGCCCACGAAATTCATTGCAGCAAGGTGCTAGTTTTATGCTTGGAGTTATCAGCAGCCTTCAGCACCATACAGGTGACTGTACGGTTTGGTTCGGTTACACCCCCAATTTAGTGGGAGAACACCTGGGGGGGTCAGGGGACTCTCACTAACCTTTCGAGAGGACTTGCGGCTCGATCACAATCCGATAGAACACATTTGGGATGTCATGGGACCGCAGCTCAGAGTTCAAAGACCACCAATTCGCAATATCTCGGATTTGCGTGACCGTTGCTTAAACATCTAGTACAATCTGTCTCCCCGGCCATCTACCAAGGACTCGTGGCATCCATGCCAAGGCGTGTTGCACGCCAAAGGTGGGCCAACTCGTTACTGACAGGTGGTCATAATGTTCTGGCTCTTGGGTGTATTTGAAGATGAGGGATTTAGAGGTAAACACTTGGAAAAAGTATATCGCGCATTGCTAACAGTACCACCAACTAGCGTAGACGCCGAAAGAGTGTGTTTTCTGACAGCTAGTAATTTTTACACATAATTATGATTCAGGCTAAATGACAGTACAATTGATGCATTAAATTTTTGAAGAACACTTTTCAAAAATTTAACTTTTAAAACATCAAGAACATTTCAAAAATTTGTAATAGTACCACAGAATGAATAGTGATATTTGTCCTTTTTTGTGATTCAAATAAATAAGATGTTCCTTTATTTATTTTTTTGTGATTTTTTATAAACTGTAAAAGTTTATAAGTTACAAATTATTTCTTGTGATATTTACACTCTTAAATAAAACTGGCAAGTAAAACAAAGAAACACACCTGTGTTTCCTTTGATTTTCTAAGATTTCTAATCCCGGTATTAAGTTCTAAGAAATACCGAATACCGGTATTGAAGTTTTGGTCCGATATTGCAATCCTTAGACTATATGTATAAGGTATTAAAAAAAAAATACCCAACTTTTTAGTTAAATGTTGACAAAACTTGAACCAGCATCAGTTTCTCCGAACTAGGCTAGCATGAGAACTTTGATCTTAGAGAATGTTGTTGTATGCCGAAGAGAACCTCGTTGTATGATGCGTCTTTAGAGTTATCAGGACTCGAACCCATGACTTGTGGCCAAATGATTTTTGGTTTTTTTTATTAATGTTGCTCTTTAAAGCAACGTGGGGTTTAATGGTGATGAATCTCATAATTTCGTACCTCAGTCAAGGGACGAGGATGACATTCCTCCTCTCCAAACATCCATACCACTCCAATGTAAGAATTTTGAGCTAGACAGATTTAACATACATTAGTCCGTTTATGCGGCCAAAAATGAATTTGTCGCAAAAAGGAATAAAAAAAAATCCATCAATAGATTTTTATTGATAAAATGTAGAGAGAAATACAATATTGTAACAAATTTGCTTGGGGGAAAAGCAGCCGATTGCTCCAGTTATTTGAATAATAACATATTTATCAATAGACAAAGTTAAACATATGAGTATACGAAGCCAAATCGAAGTATACACACAAAGAAATGTTATAACAGATTATTTACAATAACGCAAATTACACTCGATGGAGTCAAGTCTTACAATATTCCAGAAATTGCTCTCTACACAGTTCTACAAACAGGAGCTTAGACAGACAAAGTATCTCTGTCTTTTCGTAATGAAAGCACAGGAGCGTTATCGTCCTTTTTTCAAAGGTCCTTTACATAGTCACATAGAAATTTCTAGAAGAGTCGATTCTAGAGCCTTCTCGAAGGTTACTTGGCGATATTGTATTTTCCGCCAAATTTGCCACCAGTCTAGTAACTCTGGTCACATCTTCTTCGGTTGCCAATCTTATTTTCCAAGTAAACGGTGGGAACCAAGCTTTGCCTTGTGACGGATCTATACGCGTCATTATTTCACTAATCCTCTTGGGGAAACTTTGGGGCCAGCATTCGCGTTAATTCACAGCCTCTCAAGTAGAAACCCTGATATTTAAATTAGTTTTATATAAAGTCAAGGTTTTGTAGATGTAAGATAGAAGGAGCCGGAGATCTGTTGCGGTGCTATGTAGGTGAGAATATTAGATTATTTCATTGTGTATTTCACAAATATAGCGCGAGTTAAGGAAGTAGTTGCTAAGATATTAGATTATTAGATTGAGGATCTAAGATAGATTGAATGAGATTTAGTTATCGGATCATTAGCGCTTGTTCTCCTTGTCTAATACACTTAGTCGTGTTTACTTAGAGTTATTCATGAGATTAGAGGATTGCTCGCTTTATATATCACTCCTAGGGTTTCCTTTTGTAGTTTCACTTGTGATTGATTAAGTGTGTTTGAAGAGAAATAAAATAATAGTTATTATGGAAGTTGCTGGTGATGCTTTGTCCCCCCCCCCCTTTCCACACCTTTAGGTAGGCAAGACGGTGATAGAGGGGTGCCAAATACAACATCCCCACAGCCTTTAAAACTCAATATTCCTGCAAGGAGAGAATCGCTGAAGGGAAAACAACATATGTTGCGCGTTTCAAAATATGGATTTGAAAGATAAGTTTTGAAAAATTAATGCAAATTAGAATTCACATAATTTACTCATAATTACATGATTTCTAATCATACTATTAATATTTCCGTTGTTCAATCATATCTGATGAAAAATCAAGTAAAAATAATAATTAAGTAAAAAGAAGTAACGATCAGTGGGAACCAAATGCTCCTTTTACATTCTTTTCTTTTACATTTTAATGTATTTTTTGAACAACTTAAATGAGATATTTAGAAAAGATAGAATACTTCCTGCAAAAACTTCTCTTCCTATTTCGAGCAAGAGACGGGAAAAGGACGCGTAATGCGATAATGGCCCTCCCTTTGATGAAAAGTTGTCTGGGGATTTTAATATCCAGGGACGAACAAAGGACTCCAGGAATTCCGGAAAAATCCTGAAATGAGATGAAGTAATAAATTTATTCCTGTTTTCCCCGGTATTTCCTCTTTTATGGCCCTTTCTTTTTTATTTATGTAAATCATCAGTTCTTAGAAGAAGCCTTTTTTTTCACTTTATTTTGACTTTCGATATTACTTACTCTTTGCATCGATTTTCTGTCTGAAGTTAGGATACAAAGTTTTAATATAATAACATTTCTAAATGTGCTTTTAATAGAAGAATTTTTTTCCCAAGTTTATTTATTTCTGATTTTCATTTAATTCAAATGCTTATATATATATATTTGGAGTAGAAAAAGAATTCTAAGAAGATATTTCAAAAAGTGAATGTAGAATGGAAGTTATTGTGTATGATCAAATATTCTTTTCTTTAGACTACTGCGTACAAGATGTTAAAATAATTGAAATATTTTTAAATGCAGTTATTATACACTTCTTTCTTAAGGAAATCTGATTCTATTAGATTTTAAAAAATATTATAATTTAAATAAATGAAATAGATACATAAGATTTTAGATATTTTAACTTAAATAAATAAATAATATATAATTTTGTTCCAACAATGGTTTCTTTGTGTAACTCCTTTTTTCAGTTAATTTGTTTCTTTTAATGAAACTATAAAACGTGAATGTGGGAAATTCTAATATCTTCTAACAAGTCACTACAATTTCCAAAGCAGTAATAAATTAGGTACTGCAACAAAAACTAAAAGACTCTAATTTGATGTTCGAAAAATTCCGAGGAACAATTAGACATTTTTTTAAACAAATACAAATCTTTCCTGCAATATATTTGTACCTTCTGCTAAGAGAAATAAGCTAGCAGTTCTATTGAAAATCAATAAATATAAGCAAAATTGATTGTTTAAAAATCTAACCATAATAGTCAGTGCAAAACGAATATATTTTGAGTAATAATTTTTAAATCAGAGAAATCTAGTTTCTAATTTTAATCAGCACATTTGTAGTTGTATTTATAGCAAAAGAGGAATATTTTTTTTTATGAAATAGAAGATTAAAAACTATCTACATGACTTAATGTTAATTTTTTTCATTTTATATTACATTATTATATTATTTTTCTTTTGAAAAGGCAATAATATCAATATAATTTTGGATTCCCCGGATTACTACTAAAAATAAATATGTCGATCAACTTTTGAATTTAATTTAAATATATTTTAGCACTAAAAATGATTGATAAGAAAATCATAAAAGTAATTCTTTTTAATTTTACTTCTAATGGGCTGAGGATTGGTGTTTTACCATTGTAGGTTTAGTACATTCCCATAGGGTTGGTATCTCTTTTTAGAGTGGCACCCTATAGGTGGATACCAATCACCGGAGGTAATTTTGACAACCAGTTTCCTCCATAGAGGGAGGCACTTAAGCTCTGACGATGCGAAACCTGTACTAGGATTTAACTTTGCCGAGAACACGCAAACCAAACAGACACTTTAGGGATCTTTTTCATGCCGTATAATCATACGACATGGCAGCTGTTGATTTTCTACACCATAAAAATCCACCGACTAGGAACAGGGTCGAACCCGCGACCTTAGGTGCAGAACGTCAGCGACAAGCCAACCACGCCACCCAGCCGGCAACTTTTAAGTATTAATCTAATAATTTCAAAATAAATTTAATTTGAACAATAATTTGTATTTATTTCTCTCTCTCTCTCTTTCTGTGACATCTTTATATAAAAATATTACTACAATTGCGATTTATATTCTTTTTAGATTATTTCGATTTCACAAATTTCTTTGAATGATAAATTAAAAGATGTACTAAAAAAATGTAATTGAGGAGGAGTTTTTGTATTGTGATAGAAAAATTATTACTTTGAAAGCCTAATTTATAATGTCTAATACAGTAAGGTGGTATTATTGAAGCTATTATCCATTTAACTATTAAAAGAAAGAAAAAAATTTTTATAGTCAATTTCTGCTTAGGTCAACAGAATTTTTTAAATTTTTATTTTAGTTACTTTTTATTAAATAAATACAATTAATATAAATATGTATATACATATGATAAATCACAATATTAAGCAGCAAAACACCTTTTAAATTAACATTAAAAACTTTTTAACCACATTATATTGAAATTTTTTTTTTTTAAAAGTTGAATTTAATGTGTAAGAATTCATCTTAAAACCAGTGTAAAAGGAATACTGACGTCTAACTCTAGTAGATGATTATTTAGGTTAAATCTTCATCACAAATTTAAGCTGTTTTATCCAATGGGGCTGCCATCTAGAGGCATAATATCGACTGAAATATATCTCAGAAAATAAATAAATAAATTTAATTTAATTAATTAGTTGATTTGAAGGAACTGTATTAACATCAAGTGTCATCCACTACAAGTTTAAAAAAATGTTTTTGAACTAAAGTGGATGATTAAAAAGTATTTTACTAATGATTAAAAATTTGAACAAGATATATAAATATATCATATTTAGGGAGAATATGAACAAAAAGTTAAAATTTCAAAATAAACTCGCTTTAATTTGATTTGATTCACATATAACTAGTTCATTTCATATATTTGCATGATATAATTCAGTATTTCTTACAATGAAACTTACCTAATAATACCTTCTAGCATAACGCAGGAAAAAAAAAAAAGAAACAAAAAGAGCCAACATCTGTTTCAGAGCTCCGTTTCCGCTTCAGATAATACATTTCTTTTCTGCGATGTTAATGATTCATGAATGGAGAAAAACATTACTTTTGTTCTATGCAAATGCATTGCTCTGACATTAACACACAACAAAAAAGGCATGCTTTTGTCAGCATCTCTGTCATGGTTACAGTTTTTTACGCGTCTTTTAATTTCGGATGCATTATTCATTAATAATGACCTATATAATAGCTAACATACTTAAATACCAAGATTTTGAAATACCCAGTTTCTTTTAGAATATAAAGTGCTAATTTACATCATGAAAACCAATTCTAATCGAGTTGATAAAAAGTCTTCCTTTGAGTTTTTAAATTTGATCTATTTGACAGCTTGCTCAATTCAGAACAAAAATGAAATTAGCTTTAATTTTTTAAGTCATTAAGGAATAAAAAAAAAGTTGGCAGCAATTGTTATGGATAAAAAAGTCGCAAGTGCTGTACCCCAATTTGGAATCTTAAGGTAGCCGACTACTTGTGACTTTTTTAAAAAAAGAAATGGAGATATGGGGATTTTTTGGTTGTTTTTAGATTTGTTTAGTACATTTTAAGAAAAAATATGCTAAAATTAAGAAGATGAAAAGAAATTATTATTACTATAAAATGGTAAAAATACGTAAAATTTACAAAAAATAACGTAAACGCGGCCCATTCTGTACTAAAAGTTTATAAACAAAATTTCAATTCTGATGTGTTGCTATGTTATTCATTTTATAATGACCTTCAGGATAAGAGATATTTTAATTTTTGCAAAAATTAAAGCACTTCACCTTAGTTATTAGATGGAATTGCTTAAAAAAAACAAAGATTATATTCACATAAGGGACTGTAAATTTTGTAATAAAACAGCGATTGATAAATCTGAAGGTTAAAACACTTCTACTATTTATTATATAGAAGATACACAAAAAATTTCAGTTAATTAATTTCAAAACATTTTTGGCAATCGCTGGCCCCATTTGAGCATTTTTAAAAAAAACACACACA